>QMIH01000752.1:149429-206631 GCA_003987875.1 Clarias batrachus
TGTGTGTGTGTGTGTGTGTGTGTGTGTGTGTGTGTGTGTGTGTGTGTGTGTGTGTGTGTGTGTGTGTGAACGCCCGGGCGTATATATTGGCACGCAGAGGGTTGCGACTTAAGGAAAAGACAGTCATGAGTGGAATTCTACAGGAGCCAGCCCCACTTCCATTCCCGCGGCCACACACACTATTTTGATCATGTATAACATGCTTGTGATTTTTGAGTGTGTGCGTGTACGCCATGGGTCATGGCCCTCGGAGTTATCTGGCAGGTTTGAACTCAACTGTACAGTCAGGCGTACAGAACCGGTTTAGAAACAGAGTCAATAATCACAACTGGTCATGATCGTTGCCTCAGCTCCAGTGAGTTAGGACATGCAAAAAGTGATTATAGAAAGGTTGTTTAGAGGTTTGTTTTGAAATAATTTTTATGAAACCCACACCCAAGTGTTTACTTTTACTTTAGATATACACTCACTGGTAGGGTTGGGTATCGTTTTTTTTTTTTTTTTTTTCAATACTGGTGCCAAATCGATACTTTTAAACCGGTACCGGTGCCAAAATGGTGCCTGAACCGATACTTTTGCAAAAGCCACAAAATGATGGTGGATGACTCAAGAATACATTTTTATTGAACAAAAAATTTAATGCTTAAAATTGAACAATATATTAAAAGTTTAAGTACCAGCTGGAAAGCCATAATTATAAACAGAATCCATGTTGCATTAGTATTTTACAAATCGTCTGAACATTTGTTAGCATGAATGCAAGATTTGCATTTTGCAGTTAACATTACATTAACCTACTCCTAACATGTGGAAAGGCTGCTGTCGTCATCATAATCGGTGGACTCCTTTTTGCTACGGTTGGTATGACTGGGGCTGGGGTCATCCACACCAGTAGTGCCAGCTGTTGTCTGTAAGCTGTCAAACATGGCGCATCCCTCTGCTTTTAAGTTTATTCCGTGTGCCCTCAAATGTTTCATTAGATTTGACGCGTTTCCCCCTTCACACACAACTGCTGTAAAACATGTGCTGGACGGCGCAGTGTCGGAATCCTTTCTTGTGAAATAAAGCCACACCTTCAACATTTAGTTTTACACATTTTAAAGAAAGTTGTTTAATTTAGCAAGTTAACATCGCGGTAGATCACCTGCTGCCGTCAGAGCGAGTGTAACGTTAGTTGCTGCATCTCGGATGGTCTCATTTCCTGATGAGTTTCGCTTTAAATTTTTTAATCTAATCTAATACACTTTTAATCTACAAAAATAAAATAGACAGTAGCATTACTGCAACGATGTTTTGGATTTGTATTATCAAAGCTTTCCGAAGTCCTCAAGATTTTTCTATTTAAGGAAATAATAAATTTTTCCGATCCTTTCTGACACCCCATTTAAATTTTACTAGCGATCATGCGTGTTGATGAATCTAATGCTTATTACAACTGTCTCATCATAGCCCCAGAGAACAAATTAATCGACAGTTCAGGCGTTTAAGTGGCACCGAAATGAGGCACCGACATTCGCGTTCTGTTTCGGTCCGGTTATGTAGGTACGGGTGCTGTATTGGCACCGGTTTTCGGTACCCAACCCTACTCACTGGCCACTTTATTAGGTACACCTTATTAACCTGTTTGTTAACTCGAGTGTCTCATCAGCAACTCAATGCATTTAGGCATGTAGATGTGGTTAAGACCGATGTGCTGATATTCTACCCGAGCACCAGGACGGGCAAAGAAAGATGACTTTGAGTGACTTTGAAACATGGCATGATTGTTGGTGCCGGATATGCTGATCGGAGTATTTCTGAAACTGCTGAACCATCCGATATTCTCACACAACCATCTCTAGGGTTTACAGAGAATGGTCTGAAGAAGAGACAATATCCAGTGTGTCGCAGATCTCTGGGGACAAAAAAAGTCTTGTTTATGCCAGAGGTCAGAGGATAATAGCTGATCGAAAAGGCAACAGTAAATCAAATAACACCTTGTTATAATCAGGGTATGCAAAAATAAAAAGGCATCTTCGGATGCACAAGGGCCGTGAAGCTAAAATGCTACCAAACCAGGTGCCGCATTGCCAGGTCCCATGAGTCTTGATTTCCACTGCAGCAATCGCATGATGGGGCCAAGTATAAAGTACATAAAGGTATGGCTTCAGGCTTCTGATGGTGGTGTAATGGAGTACAGGATATTTTCTTTGCACCCTTTGGGCCCCAAAAGTACCAATTGAAGATTTTTTTTATTTTTTTCAAAGCCACAGCCTACCTGAGTATTGATGTCTATCCCTTTAGCATGGCATGTCACAAAGCTACAAATCACCTCAAACTGGTTTCTTGGACATGACCATAAGTTCACTGTACTCACAATCGCCATATCCCAATCCAGTAGAGCACCTTTAGGGTGTGGTGTAATGGACGATTTGCATTATGGATGTGCGAGCCGACAAATCCCTGGACCAAAATCTCTAATGTTGAATGTATGCCAAGACAAGATTGAGGGAGTTCAGAAGGTACAAGTTGAGTGTTATGAAAAAGTTTTGGCTAAAAGCTTTATCCTTTTTATACTCATCATGCCATTAAAAGATTTCTGGCTGCAGGAGAATAGAAAACTCGAATGCAGTCTGAAATTCAAATGCAGACTTCAGGGAAAGCACAGAGACTGCACAGGTCATAGTGATCTAATGAAGGAAAAACGGCTCCAGACGTGAGTATGAGGAGCCACATCCCTAGATATTTCTCTGTTCTGTCTACATGAAGGATTTCTGTCACATGAATTTATGCTCTGAGGCAAATTGCAGGTTAAGTTGATTTAAAAGCATGTTGTATTATTTAGCAACTAAGCAGGTGTGATTTTTTTTTTTTTTTTTTTCTCCCGACCTGTTTGATTTTGTATGAGTGAAGAATGAAGATGATTTATTTCACATCATTATTGTTTGAGATCAGTATTCCTAATATCGTGGGTCAGAAGATTAGCACACACTAAGAAAATGTTCAAGCATCCACCAGAGCAAACACTTAAACATTCTAAACATTCCTGCAAAAAAAATAAAATGTATATATTAAGCATTCGTAGTGGACATTGGTTGGTGTGGTTACAGCTCTAATGACTACAGTTTAAATGTTGCATCTACAGATTTTGCTGTAGTGAAACAGGAGATACCCGAGGGCTGTGCTTTTCTGCTTTCTCAGCTGTACCAGCATTCAGACGGAAACGTGAAATAAAATTCATGAAGCGGATAAACCAGTTTACTGAAGGGGAACGGACACAGGATGTGCGAGACTTTCTGAAAGCTTTTGCTTTTGCTCGTACTTTCACTTTGCGGTGACTTCTTCACCCTAGTGACCTGTGCGATCGTATGCCGTGGTCTTGTGGGGTAATGAAACCAAGTAGGCAGGACCATGGTCTCGGTTCTGGAAAAGATAGAAGGAGCAGTAAAATCAGCTTTAATACTGCTGCATAATTAAAAAGAAAAAGAAAAAACACCATTCGTACAAGCTGGTGAGATGTTAAGTCTAGCACATTGTTCTCTGTGTCTTGCTCCCCGGAGGACTGAATCGTGCATTAATTATAGAGCGGGTCTCTGTGTGGAGGTAAAATCAAGAGCGATATTTAATACAGCATTAATGAGTTGTTTATGTCCTTGGATAATGAGAAGAATTGGTGTCTCTAGAATTGTGGATCGAGTTTCAGGTTAGAGAATGACGCTCCCTGTAGTGTGTTAAATTAACGGGTGCTTCTGCTGTGTTTTCACCCTGTTTATGAACGTGTCGGTCATGTTCTGGGGATTTGATAAAGGACGTGGCTGCTACATACATCAGCACATAAAGAGCAACTTGTTGTACATTGTTTCGCATCAGGGTTATTCATTCATCTGATGGGTGTGGCGATTCGGACGCCTCCAGCGCCACAGCAAAACACACGAAACTGCCAGAACCTGTCAGGATTGTGGGAAGGTTGTTTCTATTCACATCACAATGAGCGAAGGTTCTCGTGACAGCATGACGTCTGAACGTTTCTAAAAGAGAGGTTTAAATTGATGTTCGTAGATGGCAGACATCGCCGTTTTACTTTTTATAATAGGATGCGAGTGAAAGTTTTTTTGCTATTGTGAAGCACATGACTTGCAGCTTTCAGCCAGTTTTAGAGCAGTGCGTCCTCTCTGAAGGGGACGGTCACATGATTCTAATACAGACCTACTCTCTAACACACAATGAAGCTTTGTTCTTATCTTCTCGCTGAGTGACGTCCGAGTACACGGTTACACATCACCATGAGTTCTGCTCTTTTTATGTTTCTGTTTTTGGCAAAAACCACACACACATTTTGCGTAAGCTGAGGGTCAGAGAAGGTCATAGTCAAAGACATGATTCTGGCCAACACTTTGTTGTTGAGGGATGCAATTGATGGAGAGCCAGGAAGGACCGTGTAAACCATGCATGCGACCGTTTCTATAGAATGCACAGAATAAGGTTTATCAAGTTTTTTCCCTGCACATGAGAATAAGTATTTTGTGTCCACTCCAGGCAATGCATATCCAGAAACCCCTAGTGCTACAAGTTAGTCCCAAGTACTGATATAGTAAGTAACAGGTATGTATTAAGTCATCTTACAGATTAAAGATGGCCAGAGACTATCTAGAGGAAGTTCATTCCACCACCTAAGTGCCAGAACAGAAAAGAGTTTAGATGCAGGTCTTCCTCGATCCCTGAGAGATGGTGGGACCAGCCAAGCAGTTCTGGAGGATCAGAGAGAACGTGGTGCGGTGCGAGGTGTGACTAGAGCCGAGAGGTAGGCGGGTGCTGGGCTGTTTTTTTGGGTTTTAAATTCGATGCGGGCAGCTACAGGAAGCCACTGCAGGGAGCGGGGAAGTGGGGTGGTGTGGGAGAACTTGGAAGGCGTGTAGCTCTTAATCAGCTGCAGAGAATGAATGGTACACAGAGGCAGACCTGCTGGGAGTGAGTTGTAGTAGTACAGTCTTGAGGTAACAAGGGACTGAACAAGCGCCTGAGTAGCCTGTGAAGAAAGAAATGGGTGAATTCTTCTGACATTCTGAAGAGTAAGTAAGGTTAGCAACGTGTGGGGGGAAAATGACAGATGATTATCCAGAGTTACCCCAAGGTTGCGGGAACATCTTACCATTTACTTAGTCTGCGGGATTCAAAATGAGGAAAGAAAGTGTCGACCTGGCCTTGATGCTGTTACCGCCTGGCTCTGGTGCTTGCCAACCAGGAGAAAGACACGCACACAGCACGTATGATGGAAATGTCTGAATGTTCTCTCTAGTTTACCAACATAGACAGAGAAATTTACAAACACAATACCCCAGACGAACAAAATAAAATGAACAGTGCATAAACAATGTCAGGCAATGTCAAAATAATTACACTAGGAGGTAAATATGAAAAATAAAGCTAATACAAGATGAAACCTATACATGTATGTGTCAAGGTGAGAAGAGATGCATCTTGGCTTGCTTCAGGGCGTGTGTTTCTCCAACAATGAAAAAAACTAAAAGATCTTGCAAGGTAGAAGTTGCTTGTCTCAGGTAGCCAAAGCTGTCTGCAGTGCTTTCTTTAAAAGGCTGGCCTGGATCCACTGTGAGCACTCTGTAGGCGCTGTCTCCCACCTTCCTGGGATCTAAAGCTTTTAACAACTTTTCAACACCAGGCCACATGAGTCTAAATGTATGCTCTATACATAAACAACTGTATTAACTTTAGCTTACATCAGCCGAAATGCACTATAATCCATTAACTAATAGCATGTTTTTTTTTTTATTTTTAATTAAAACAACGATTCATCAAAAAGATCAGCAAAACTGCAAAATCCTGCAAAATTTTATATCCAGTCATTAAGAGTATCTGATAGTTTGTTGCACTTTTTAAAGAGGAAAAAACACAAAAGAATAGAAAGGCATGAGGTGTCAGTGAAAATACAAGTGCATGTACAGGCAAAAGAGAAAGTGATTTAAACATCACTACCAAGTCACCACCATCTCGTATGCTGATAATAAGTGCAGTTGTTACACCTTGAGGTGCGGTCCAAACAAATATTCGTGGAGCTTATCAATCAAGTCACTTCAGTGACGCATGTCGTACCGAATGAAGAAAGTTACAGTGAGTAAATTAAGCATATCTAAGTTAGGTGGAAACTTTAAACTGGTTTACTTTAATTACTAAAATTAGGTGGATACATTAAGCTCATACAGTTTTAATTATGCATACTTTGATCTTGTTGAGCTTTAATTACTTAGATTAGGCGGACATTTTAAGCTTGTTTGATATAATTATTCCAGTAAAAAAAAAAACTAAAATCCTGCAATTTACCCATGGATTATTAAAATGTGTGATTGTGGGTACACGCCTTGATATTAGTGCCTATATACCAATACATTTATCAAATGCTGCAAATTAACACTTGGGATTTGTATAACCAAATGTATGATCAGGTTTGTTCCTGAGAAATTGTATTTTCTAGAAATCGATCTTAGTGTCGCACACTAAATCCATGTATCAGTATAACAAGGTGGGAGTTCACACATTCATCAAAAATTCTTGAACATCCAAAGTGTATAACTGCTTATACAAGCCTGAACTTGTACACTGAACGCAAAGCATATCAAATGAATCACATACCAATTGGCTGCCTTAAATTGCGCACAACACGAATTTAACACTTAAACTTACAGTGGAACCTTGGATTACGAGCATAATTAATTCTGGAGGCGGGCTCGTATTCCAAAAACACTCGTAAATCAAATAGAATTTTCCCATAAGAAATAATGAAAACTCAAATTATTCGTTCTACAGCCCAAAACAATAAATACATATAAATAATTAATACAATATATAAAGTAAAAATAAAACAAATTAACCTGCACTTAACATTTTAAAAAAGTAAAAATGAATCCCGACAGATAAGTGTTTCCATTTCTGTGCGCAGGTGCCGTGTATTTGTATGCGTGTGTGTGGAATTAGCCGCTCGCCTTGTCTTAAACAGTAAAACTCCTCCACCCTCCCCCCACCTTGCTTTTTAAGTTTCACAACTAACAAGTTTCACACAAACACTGTTTTAACGGGGTAAAAAAAGAAATTTCTCTAATGATACTCGCATGAGCGCATACTAATGGAATTACTGCTGTAAAGTAAAAAATTTTAAATAACAAATGAATCAGCACCTTACCTTTGAAAAGAATCAAAACAGAGCAGAGTTTTCTGTGTAAATAAAGCGTTTGTGTGCAGCCGGGGAGAGTGTGTGTGTGCGCGCGCGCACATGTAATTTGACACCGACACAAAGTACACATGAGCACACAGAAGAGAGAGGGAGATGTTGATTATACCAGTAAGAGACGAGCACTAAGATGCAGCAGGGGAGACAATTACCCATAATTCCCGCAGCGCAAGAGAGAGAAAAATCATTGGCTCAGTTGTGATCACTTGCCGCTTGATGTCAAAATAAGAGTCGTATGCGTGATACATGATACCTGGCGCTCGTAAACTAATACTTGCTCATTTTCCGAAATTTATTAAAAATCTTTGCTCGGTTTGCGGAACACTCGTAAACCACGTTACTCGCAATCCGAGGTTCCGCTGTATTTGACATGATAGAAAGATATGTTAAACAGACCAAAAACAAAACTTTAGAAGGTAACAGATTCTATTTTAAAAACATGACTAGAACTTCCTCAAATTACCTCGTAACTAAACTTCTTTAAAATATGCCATCAGGTCAAAACTTCCCTGACCAAAGGAGGAAGTAAAATAGCAAAAGAATCTCAAAACCCCAAATTAAGTCTAAAACTGAGGGAAGAATTCCATGATGTCTCCACAGTGCATCTATACACACTGTCTCACACACACACACGTACACATACAGCATGCATGATGGCGGTGTCTCAATCTTCTCTCTGTATTTAACAGCATGGAGCTTTAAAGTCTCGAGCCAAAACCCCTTGTGTCACATACATCTGTTACACCAAAGGACAAAAGTAATTACCATGTTCTATGGAGAACAAAGAGACAGGAAGTTGCATGAATATCAGTCTGGATGTGGGCTATAGTGCGGATTGCCATACAAGGAATTAGGAAGCGCAATGAGGTGTTTTATTGACATATGACGGAGAACAAAGAAAAAGGTAAAATATAGAAACATGGGAAAGTTCACACAATGTCAGTAAACCCTAAAACTGGTCTCTCCTGGTAGCCAATTTTGAACTTTTTGCAGTCTGATGTATGCAGAAGAGGATGAATAGTGCTTGTTCAGAAATGTGGCTAGTTTTTTTTTTTTTTGGATTTTTCCTAGATTTTCTCCCCAATTTAGTTCAATTCCTCCCGGACACTAAGGGGCTCCCACATCAAGCTACTACCACTCAGTCGGGAGTGCCAAAGATCATCACGTGTCCTCCGAACCACGTGGCGCCAGCCGACTGCATCTTTTCACACTGCTCACTCATGCACCGTTGGAGGCGGCGTAACACTCGGAGGACAGCGCTATCCGCTCCTTTCGCTTGCGTGAGCTCACAGACGCCCCTGATTGGCAGTAGAGCCGTGATTAATTTGGGAGCACTGAGTACATCTCATCTCACCATGGCCGAAGCCACACCTTCATGATTAGCAAGAGAGGAAGATGCGGACACGCAAACAATCCCGAGAGACCTGCTTCTACAGACGCCTCTACTCTGATCTCGTAGATCCCGTGTGATCTCCACCATCTTTTATGACGCATCATTTAATGCCATCATTTAGCATTTCATGTTGGCATCTTACCTCAAGGTCCTCACACACAATCTGAAGCATTATTGCTCAGACAGCTTGCAAACCCATATTATTTATTTACTTGGACAAATAACACTTTAGACTTAAAAAGACAGGATGAGGACTTTGAAATGTGTTTGTATTTTGACATATTTCTTTTCAAACCAGGAAGTCAGAAAGGTAGTATATGGGTTATATACTGAGACTTAAATAAATTTCCACAACACCACACTGGCCAAATCTAACAAAACTCAACAGTGGCTTAGCAAGTCGCCTGAGAGTTTAATGGATACGTACGTTCATTGCAACCCCCCCCCCTCCCCCTGTAGGTTTGGTGTCTGAGCTGAGGTTTCAAATTCATGTGTCTCAAATGATTTTCAATTCATATTTATTGGCATTTTGAGGTGGTAAAATTTTTGCTGTTGCTTTATAATCTAGTCACATTGACCGACAGCACAGCATCCCGTGTGGAAGACGCAAACAGTTTTTGCCAAGACGGATAAGATACAGAATCAGGTTATTCAATACAAAAACAGAATCTCAATACAAAACGATTCGAAACCTAAGTATCGTGGTAACGTCTTGTCGGGTAGTCCCTGGTGATTCCCATCCCGAGTATCTTCCCTTCTCTGTAAGCCTGTTGCAATGTTGGTGTTTTAAGCTCGTGTATATGACTCAACAGTGTTGCGTCTCATTTGTTTCTGTTTTGGAATGCAAACCAGCGAGGTGTGCACCAGTCGGCTCCTCAGCATGAGCTTCAGTGCTAGCGCTTAAGCAGGCTAAAAGCCATATCCCATGATTCGAATCGCTTTGTGTGCTGGTCTGACTCATGTTCCCAGAGAGAGATAGTGGACGAGCTCAGTTTTTGTATCTGTGAAATGTGTATTAAATACTCATGTGTAATCACCTGCATTAGTTAAGGCCCTGGAGTTCGTAACCAACAACAGCATTGTTTTAGTGATGGGGGGCATAGAACACACATCATGTGCACAGAAGTAATGTTACAAAGCTGTTATTTTCTACAGTCGACACCAGTTTCATTAGTTAATTTAGGAAACAATTTATTAGGTTTTTCTGTCTCGGTGTTTTAAATCCTCTACATTGGCTGTTGAGGACTCCCTGAAACAGCGAGAGCACTGAAGTTCTCCAACATTGTGAAAGCGATACACATCGATCAATAAACCATGCAGAGGACAACACAGCCCTCTGAGTGCACTTCCACATTAAGCTGAAAGGAAATGCAGGAATCGAAATTCTAGACCCACTATGTACACATCTTTAAAGTGGAATTTTTAATATCGGAAATGTCAAGCTAAGCCAGGGAAATCTCATGCATGCGGCATGGTGCTTAACACTGTCCTTGGACCTCCATGGTCGAGAGACCGAGTCGGGGTCTGTGCGCGTTACGTTTGCATGTTCTCCCTGTACTTGGTGGATTTCCTCCAGGTACATTGGTTTCCTCTCTATACGTTTCCCCCAAAGACACATAGGTTAGGCTAATTGGTGTTTCCAAATTGCCCACTTTTTTTTTGTGTGTGCGCGCACAACACCCTGGTCATGGTGTTAGCAGTATAGACGTTGAATGAATGATCTAATGCTTACATGCATGTTTCGCTGACTTGTGAGAGTGACATATTAGCTGGTGGAGAAATCATCTACAGTTAGCACTGCCGCATTGCACTTCTAGGGTTCGGGTTTGATTCCCGGCCAGGCTCGGTTCCCGTCTCTCTGGAGTTTGCATTTTCTCCCCATTCTTGGTGAGTTTCCTCCCACAATCCGAAGACATGTAGATTAGGTTAATTGGCATTCCCAAACAACGTAGAAGTAGTGCATGAATGAGTGTGCGAGTGTGTGTGAGCACTGCGATGGATTGGCACCCTGTCCAGGGTGTACCTTGTCTTGTGCCCTGAATGTGACCCTGAATACAGGATTAAGCGGTATAGATGATATAGCGGTATAGAGTGAGTGAGTGAGAAATTATCCACACAATGCTTTGAGTTTGAAGTGTTTTTATTATTATTATTATTAATAATAATTTTTATCCCTCTTTGTTTAATAGTAGGAAATCCGAATGGTTGCCAAGTGAGCTGTTATCATTTTTCAGCCTTTTCGTTTTTTTTTTTTTCAGTGCAAAGTTGCATGTGATTATATTGCCACAAATTTTCATTTTGTTGCTCTCCAAATATTTACATAAAACCATGCTTACTAATGCAGGCTTCTTTTGTACAATGTGAAGCAAGCGAAACATTTGAAGGCCATTTGCCCATTTCTAAACCTTGATAGACTTTTATTATGAGGGGAGTCCCACTTTTACTGTTTGAGATTTAGTCTTGGTTTATAAGAGAATCTCTCAGTATAAACAAGTGTTGTTGACTAAAGTTAAGCTTCTTTTTCTGTGATTAGCTATATGGTGCGCAAGATTAAGATACGTTGCTGTGTTTGCCCCCCCCCCTTTTTTTTGCATGTTTGTCACACTTGAATGTTAAAGATCATTAAGCAAATTAAAATATTAGTGAAAGATAACACAAGAAAACACATCATGTAGTTTTTAAATGAAGGACGCCCTGTGTGAACGTGTTCACTCTTATGTGGTCCTTTTTGTCCAAAAAAAAAGTTGCACAAAACAAGCTCCATGAAGGCAAGGTTTGTTAAGGCTGGAGTCAAACACACTATACTTGCTGAACAGATTTATGATAAACAGGAATGGAGAATGCCTGCCAGGCAAGTCTAGTGGAACGTTCCCAGAATAGTGAAGTTTATTATAAGAGAGAAAAAAAAAAATTATATATACATTTTATATATATATTTCTGGTTTGGGGTGTTTTATAAAAGCACGTATGGATGTGATGATCAGGTGTCTGCTAACCTTTTGGCATATAGTGTACATGTGTTACAAACAGTAGAAGTGGTGAAGAAAGGTTGTTACAGTAGCTGCCAACACGTTATTATTCAGTAACGACAGTCCCAGTCGAGCCTCTTGTTATTCCGTGACCGCTCACTTGACGGTAGATTTACTTCAGGTCCCTTAATGTAGAATCCTTAATAAACGTTCCTTTCCTATGTTCCCGTGAGAGTCGTATCCAAGGCCGACCTCCAGTTATGAAAAATGAATCCCACAAGGAAGTGCACTTGATCCAATGTCCACCAGGCGCTGACGAGTCAATCATCATAGAAGCTATGTTAAAATGACCAACTTTACCAAACACGCACACAAATAAACATGTCTGGAGCCTGGTTTTGGTCTCAGGAGTTAGATTTCATTTATGGATTAACCGGGGTTTAGGCATTTAGGAGTCAGCTTCTGTCAAGATAGTGATGACCAGAGCTCCCACAGTTGAGCTTCAAAATGCCTCCCTTTAGAAAAAGAAGAAAAATATATATGCAAGTTGTGCTTGACCACTTCATGTGTTTCATTTCAGCCCTGCTTTTACCACCTTTCGTTTTTACTCCTATCTCTCTTTTTCTCTCTTCAAGTTTCACTTTGACGTGTCTTTCTATTCTTTGCCAAAATACTTAATTTTTTTATGCTTCATTTTCCAGTTAACACAAGCTCCTCAAAAAGTAAATGTTTGTCATTAGTTGCTCCAAACCATGATATGCCACAAGGCTCACGTGTCAAACCACATTGTAAGCAGAGCTTATATACAGATCCTGTTCACCAAGCAAAAAGCAGAAGAGGTTTCTATTCCTAAAATTGAAATACGTTTTGCACTAAGCATTGAATTTCTTAGAACTGCAGATATGGTGCGTTGTGGGGCATCATGTTTAAATGCCTCCGACAAGTAGTTTAGTGGTTGGAAATCTGCAGCTCGGTATTTTCTCCGCAATGAAATCATTAATGTTCCTTTATCAGGTGCAAAAAGACTCACAGGGGAAAAAAAACAGATGCATCGCCACACTTGTTTGGCTTGTCTAGAGTAAATATTTACACTGAAATGCTGCAGTACTAGCTCATAGCTACAGAGCCAGGGCACGTCCTCCATTTTGATTAGTCTCTGTGTGCATGTTAACATGAGCCCGATCCAGATAGGATTACCTTTTACTCAGCGATCTATGTAATAACATCTATAAGTTTATGTGAGACAATCAGATAGGAGTAATGCTGGATAAGCTTGAACTGTCGATCCAGCAAATCCTGGTGTTTTGCGGCATATGTAAAAATGAAAAAAGATCAAATAAAATTTTAACATCATTAAAAATAATAATAATTAAAAAAAGACGAAAACCTGCAAGATATGGTTGGGTACCATTTCAAATATAATTTTTGTGTCACAAAAACCTTGACTTTGATACCAGGTTTCTGAATTACGTTTTGTAAGTTCCATTTTAACAAAAAAAGAGGAATTTTAGGTTTTATTTTCAGCAGGATTAAAAAAAAAATCTTTAAGAAACTTGCCATTTTTCCACCCAAGCATAATTAACTAACCCATTTACCACAACTCAAAGTTGTCTGTTAGCAGTATTGTGCAAATCCACTCTTCACAAGAGCTACAGTAGCTCAAAGTTCGACAGTTTTTAATTTTGAACTAAAAATTATCTAGTAAAGACTCTGGAGTATTCTGTTCTTTACCCGATTCGCTCCATCTATGACTAGTTTCTAGTTCTATGACTCTTAGAATATTAGCAATATTACAAATAATCGAGTGAGGAACTGAACCTGCAGGGATTTAGGGATTAGTTTGATTAATGAAAAGGAAGAAAGATAACATTTCTTATTTCTTCAGTTGTTTAATGAACAGTGGTCTTCCAGCGGGTTCATGCCCAACACTGTCTATAATATCCATAAATACAAATGTGTGAAAGCTCAATGTCTAAAGTTATATGAGGGTCGCAGTGTGCTTTCGTCTAGTGCTAAACAGTACGGTACTTTTACTAAAATTCCAGTTATAGCGTCATCTTCAGTAATATGGGAGGAGGGGGAATCCGGCGGTGGAGATTTTGAAGGAGGTTTTCCTTTTTAAAACATTAAGCGCACTTGAATGATGAGAAGATGGCTGCAACACAGACCAACGTTCTGCTCTAATATTAATTAAGAAGTTTTGTTGTTTTGAACAGTCCTTTTTGTTTGTGCAGACATTTTTTCTTTGATGCAGCTTGGTTGGTGACGTAAATGTGTTGAAGTTCGGTCACATCACAGCAGTGTCTCACAGGACAGGAGCTCACTTCCAGGTTCCAAATATTTGAAAATGCTAGGTAATTAAGTCTGTAACTTTCTGAAGGACGGAGCCAACAGTGCTGACAAAGGTTGTGTGGGGGGGAAAGAAAATAAATCACACTCCCAACACCTGCAAATGATGTTCATCTCAATGTGCTCCATCTCCCAGTGTAACTGTTTTAGGTCATTCTCAGACATGCGATTTGTTTTAGTTGAACTGTGTGAACCCTGAGAATGTTGCGTTTGTTCAAGTTTGTGGGCTTTTCATGCCAAAGAGCATTTCAGAGATCCTATTCCTGCTCCTCTTGGCAACAGTGTTCGCTACATTCAATGAATGCGTGCACCCTGATTACGTACTGCGCCTTCTATACATTTAGACTTGTACGTAAATATTCCACTTATGCACTTGTATTTAGATGCTAACTGCATTTCATTGGCTTTGTGCATATACTTTGCATAATGATAAATCTGTTGAATCGAATCTACAAATGAACCGCAAGACAATCCACATCAGGTGTGAACGTGTCGAATAATGATTGATTCAACTTGTGATATTTCTTAGAGGGTCTGCAGTAAAATAAATAAATAAATAAAATCCCAACGAATCCCTCAAGTTTACTGACTTTTCTCCCTGTTTTTCATACAAATAAATTATGTTGGTTATATTACATATTATATATTACATTTATATTACATATTACACATATTACATTTCATATAAATAAAGCCTTATTCACGATTTTTCTTCTTCTGCACGTTGTATTGTTGTGTATTGTATAGCGATACGACCCAACACCCAAAATACTTTCACTCCAATACAGCGTCCATTCTTCACGGAAGATGAATAAAAAGGCGCACAGGAAACAAAAACCTTAAAGAAAGTGATATACGACCCCGCCAAACCCTGGTCAAATCACAGACCTGCCTATTCACACGGGACTAATATTAATCACAGGACCTCAGTGTTTGGCAGGATATGGTAGGACATTTGCGGGAGACTTTTTAACTTTACGAATTACTGACACGGCCGATTCGCACGGGATTAAGATCACAGACAACCTCCGCAATCATCACGAATCATATTTATGATATTTAAATAACCAAGTAATACTAATCTCCTGTGCATAGGACATTTAGAGCAGTATAATTAGCTCACCTTTGTGTGTGTGTGTGTGTGTGTGTGTGTGTGTGTGTGTGTGTGTTGTCATGTAATAAATGTGCATTTCAGGTCAAGCCTGCCTGACTGCTAAACATCTTGCATCCAAAAACGGCTTTTCTTCACACCTTGAGTCATGGTTCTACCAACAAAAAAAAAGTGATCTAATGCAACCAGTGCCTCTATTTTGTATTTTGCGAATCTCTGTTCATAAATGTGATGATTGGATTTTTTTTGTAAGCAGTTTGGTTTGGAAAGAGTCCTTTTCTGTGAACACAAACTTGCGTTTAGTAGCCTCACTTCCAAGCCTGTCTAGAATCTGTCCTGAGTAAGTGTGAAAACTGTTTGAAACCTGTCTTAATATCTCGGCCAATAGAGTAGCTGTTGGCAGAAAGTCTGGTGAGGAGTTTAAAGCCTGGGTTTCATTCTCAAGCCTGCAAAAGGCTTCTGGGTAACGAGCATCGACATTGGAACGGTTTTTTTTTCATTGCTTAAAATTTGGGATTTCTACTTTTGTCTAAAACTTTTACATTTCCTCATTGTCTCTCTCCCTCTCGCCCTTGCTGTCTTTTCCATTTTACTTCACTCTTGTCTTGTTTTCCCCCTCACTCTCCCCCACCATCGTTCCCCTTGTCCTCATTTCTCATCTTTTGAATCTTTGTACCCCATGTTTGATCCACACTTTATTTTTCCCCGTCTCTTCCATTTGGCTGCCCCGAGTCCTTTCTTTCCATTATTCCGCCGGACAAAGGAGAACTGGACTCCACATTATGGCTGCAGGTGGGAGGGCCCTCATGTCCTTCTCAGTGATTGACAGCAGCGGCGATGCCCCACTGCCAAGACTCAGGGAGAGAGAGCAGAAGAGGGGAAGTGGGAAAAGAGGGAGGGACAAAGAGAGTTCATTCATGTGAGGGACTTTCAGCGTAATCCCCGCTGCTCTGAAGGAAGAAGGAGTAGAAGGGATTTCCTTTTATTTCACACACTGAAGAATGTTAAAATAATCTTGCTTAAAAAAAATCTGTGCATAAAGCCTTTGACCAAACAGGAGATCTGAGTTTTTCGATAAGAGCTTGTTTAAATATTGTTGTGAAATGGCAACGTTACTGGCATGGTTTAAAAAAGAAAATGCAGTGCCAAAATTTGCAGCTGAGACAGGTTTATACCTGCGTTTTAGGTGATTCATGTTGTAATATAAAGACATCCGGCACCAAAACTTTCGCCACTTTGAATAGATTGCAGCGTAACGCGATAGCAAGAGCAGTTCTACGTCCTGTGTTCACTATAATAGAATGGCTGCATGCATACCTGCATTTGAAAAGAAGCCTCTGTCGAGGCGATTGGCCAAGATACCGAGTCGCTCCAGCCCCCCGCCCTCATCCCGAAAATATTAACAAAAGCGTTTGTTGTTTCCGACCAACCCCCCCTCCCCCCGCGGCCGCTCCCTCACTTCCACACCGTGGATGGTGTTGGGGGTGGACGGGACAAGTGTGTGTGTGAGAGAGTGAGATCAAGAGAGAGCAAAGAAGTTGCTGAGTTGTAAACTGGACTTTCACTGGTGACCTTCTGCACCGCACTCAGCGAGCACGATTTGGAATAGTTTAGAGTCACTTATTAGATGTGTGCTCTCGGTTATTAACTTTATGACGAACATTGAGTTTTTTTGATCAGTTAGGGATCGATGACTAAGTTTAAGCAGCTCTGCTCTCTTCATCTTGCTACATTTCTGTGAAGTAAGAGAGAGTCGTGCACTCGTTCAGTCGCCTGCCTTTGGTGTGGCTTCTCACTTCTCGTTACAGATTTTTATTCACTTTTTTTTTTTCCAGAATTCTTATCGATTAAGTTGTAATGTTTTGATGTCTGATGGCTTGTGATTGAAGTCGCTTAAATCTTCAGAACTGAAATTCCTACAGTTTTGTTCCTGAGCCTCCAATAACAAAAGGTGACTTTAGTATCACAGGAAAGATGTTCAAATTAATACAAACTGCAAATCAATCTCTGCTATATCTATCTATCACCCAAACCAAACTACATAAAATCAATCCCGATGTTGGATCACAACATCTTTTAATATTCGTTGGGATCAATCTACTTATACAAGATGCAGAATGGGACACTCAAGTGTTACATGGAAATTTTTAATATCTAGAGAAAATCGACCAGTGTTCACCATGCAGAACCCTCCTGTCCATCAAAGATATTTTTTGACTGTATTTAGTTCACTCCTTTGAGGAACTTGTTTTATTCTGTTGTCACTTAAAAAAAAGTTTTAAACAAGTAAATCCAAATTTTGTTCTTAGGAAAAAAAAAATATTTTAAACATCTTTCTCGACACTGTCTCTCGCCATGAATATAGCCATAGAAGCTGGGATGTTGTTAGAGAAAAAGAAGGATATCCCCGCCTCAAATAAGGATGGGTTCCCTGTTGCTTGCTAATTAGGGAAAATGTTTAAACGTTCCTGTAAAGCTGCTACGTAAATAAAACTGAATTGAGCGTGTCTGTGAATTGAATATTTCTCATTGGTCTTGAAGTATTAAAAACAACTAAAAGTTGCTGATTTCTTTTAAACGTAATGTCTTGAACAAATATTTTTGCACTTGCGCTTACCAGCAAAGACAATAATGAAATTATTAACAAATGAAACATTTATGCATTTCAAGCTGTGGAACGAACACAAGACAAGTTATTTCCGGGTAGCATTTTCACTATAATGGGTATAAATATCCCAGTGGTGTAGGGTTCTCACCAATGTTGTTTTTTTTATTTTTTGATTATTTTTTGATTTGGAAGTTAAGACAAGACCTCAAAATATTTCTGTGGAAGACTCCTTTGCTAAATGATACTCTAAAGCTTCTTTTGTAAGGCAGTATAAATGTAACAGAGTGTAGGGCCCAAGCATTTATGTTAAATGCTTAAATGTTAAAACAGCTTCAGTTGAGCTGGTTTAGAAAACTAATCAACCCCGTTCTGACCGATCAGAATCACGTATTCAACAGATTACGTAGCGACACCGGCTAGTCGTACGGAGTACACGCTCGCGGTCTGCACCAGCCTTCTCGCTCTCCCCTCTGCACATCTGGCAGCCATTAAGCAGAAAGCTGAATATGTGCCACATTACTCATGACATCAGGTCTTGTCGGTTCTGCTGACTTTGCAGGTCGTCTCTCTCTCGCTCTCTCTTCTCTCTGGGGGTCCGTGCTGTTCTCTCTCCATCTCTTGCTGTTTCTCTCAATCTCCTGCTCACTTATCATTGTTGGCCTTTTCTCCCCAAAAATGTACTCACCAAAGTTAAAAAAAGAAGAAGCTGACGGATGTTTCGTGTCTCCGGTTTGAATGCTTACATGAGGCAGTGGCCCTCGCGGTGTAGTTATTTCTACAGCCTGCTGCTCTGAACTTTACGTGACCTTGAACAGCTAGACAGAGGAAGGGAAGCACTTCTAGCAAAGAGAGGAGATGATTGTGAGAGGTAGTTTTTTTTTCTCCTCACAATCAAGTATGTCAAAAAAATAATAAAAAACCTTAATGACGTGGCTGACGCTGGATCGTCTTCTGTGAAAATACACAAGAAAATCATCGTCATCATGGTCGTGTGTAATGTGAATAATCCTTATTTGGAAGCTCATTTTCTCACATCAAATGCTGAAAAGTATGCTAAAAATGCTAATAATGTAGTACTTGGCTTGATTTTAAAAAAATAAAAAATTTTTTATACAGTTAGCTTATTGTATTATTTTCATCATGTTTTGTGATTCCCATGTCCTTACGCAGGATATGTCGTTAGTCTGATTCACTTATAAAAGTTTTTTTTTTTTTTTTTTAGCTTTCTTCAAAATCAGAAGCACATAGTGTTGGATAATAAAGGGATGACATGGATTCGAACCGCTGTTGATGTAGGAGTTATAACTGTGACATCGGACTTGTCAAATACAGACTTGTCAAAGGACAAATTTTCTAGGCAGATAAAATATTCTCACACAGTTATGTCTGAAAAAAGTGTGTGAGAAAGAGCTTAATAGTCTTTGATGTTTCTAAGAGCAATGTTTTTCATTATTCTGGTAGATTGATATCAGTTTGTTGAATGGTTTGATGCCATTTATTTATTTGTCTATTATATTTATTGCTTTTAAGTTGACATGGCGACCATGCAGACTTTCCCTGACGCGTTGTTTTTCTGATATATATAATCAATTAATAATCAGAACCCAAATTTAGCATCTTGATGTCGAATTCTGATGTGATTTTACGGCTACAGTAGAGCTGCGAATCATTGGTAAACAGTAATCAGGAACGAAATTATTGAATATTGAATCGCAAAAGGCTTTTAAAGCATTAAACATGCTACTGTCAGGAATTTATGTAGAATTCATTGGTTCGTATGCACGTTTTTTTATTTTTAATTATTCTTAAATGATTATTATCATCATTTGTCCAATTATTTGCTTTTAGCCTGGATAAATACTTATTAATAATAATAAAGTTAAATTTTATAGTGGCATATCACAATGTAATATATATCAAAATAATCACTGTGTTATTGGTCAAATCGTACAGTAAAGTTTACTGCATGATTTGCCTCGAGCTACTGTATTTATAAGTTTTAAAATATTCCGAACTACTAAAGGTATCTAATAAGCATTAAAATATCTTTAACTTCTCAAACCAAGCAGAGATTGTGGTATTTTTTAATTTATTTATTTATTACAAACATTTAAAAGTTCATCTAAATAGTCTAAAAAAAAAAAGTTCATCTAAAATATAAAGCGGGAATCGATTCAGAAAAATAAGCAACAAAAGATCTATAAAATTGCATAACTGAGTAAATCGCACAGCTGTAGACTACAAAGCTCTAAACAAGGTGCAAAGATTTTCATAAGATAAAGGGGGAAAAAAACCTACCCAATACAAACATGACCTTTCTTGGGTAATGCCCCGTAGTGTTGACTTGGGACAAATTGATGTTTATGGCGTTTAAAAACCCCAAAGTTTTCTACTAAAACATTATACACACACACACACACACACACACACACACCAGTCAATTAATTATACAGTGGTTTTAGTTGTAGCTCCGTACTGTTTGACCCCAAACCACACGATTCTGAAGCTCAAAGTATTCGATTTCAGTTAAAGACGTAGGAAGGGTGTGGGGTTTTCACATGATGATGCATAGCAGGCGTTTATCATTACACATCATTAGTTCCTGAGCTGTTAACACTTATCTCTGATTTGAAGGAAATGTGACTTGATGTCCTCCAGAAAGAAGCGTAGACGGAACAGGACGTTCAATTAGTCCCTGAAGTAAAAACCTCACACCCATTGATAATGTAAACATAAATACATGCTAAAAAACTGTGTTTAAAAATCATTCTTACATTTAATATCGCATTTAAACAAGCCCATGTTGTTCATTAGCGACCTGACCTGCGTTTCATAAGGAGAACGGTTAGGAACTAACGTCCGTCTGTGTGTGCATATAGAAAAAAAAAAGAAGTCAGTGTTGGAGCGTACGGTCGCTAGCTCTCCAGACAGTTTGGCTGCGCTAGTGAAAGGGACTCATTGTGTTCGCATATAATCAGCTCTTCAGTGGAGGGCTTCCTCCTCTAATAGACCTGATCGCCTCGCAGCCAGAATGCAAGCTGCTGCACAGACAGCGGTCAGATTCTCTAACGGTCATGCTCGGCCATGCAAAATACCATAGAGACGCACACATTCCCAAAAATCTTGATGCGTATTTGGGTTTAAGCATCAGTAGCAGAGATGTGCACACCCAAAAAAACAACAACTCTTTGTTATTCCTAAGTTGTATTCGTGCTTGAATGTTTGTGTGCATATCTGCATGTCTCTCACATTTAGGTTACCCAGGGTTCATGTTTTGTTATTTGATCTGCTTCACCTGCCACCAGGACAGAGACGGAGACAACCAGCTGCTTCCCAGTGTAATGCGCGTAATGTCAGAACCAGATGCACGCTTAACCAAGCCAAGGTTTTGATCTTGGTTTTAAGTGCACGTTTCAATCTGCACTTTATCTCCTCAGAGACCTTCTGTTGCTTACACTTCATCTCCTTAAAGAGAATAGCCGTGCCTCTGTGGCTGTTACTCGTCAATAGGAGTCTCTGGATCGCCGTCCTCCTTTATCTGTGCCCATCTTCCCGTAATCAAAAAGCAGCCTTCTGAGCAGCCCTGGATGTTCCCACACGCGTTCTGCGCTCTAAACATTGATGTCAATGTTTTGACATGGCGTACCAGGCAATGTGAAGCACGCTGAAATCTTTTGGACCGTTCAGCTCTGGCTCTGTTTAATACACACTGGACGCTCTGTTGGGTGAGGTCTGGTTCTTTCAGCGCTGCAGGAATGCGCTGAATGCAGAATGCAGTACATACATGACCTGTACAACTGTATGAAACTATAGTGGCCTTAAATTATTAACAAGCCCTAACCCCTCGATTTGTCTGTTACTACCCGTTTGGAAAACACAGGCTATGAGGGGAGGGAATGTACCCCCACTTGGGCCCAAGTCCAACTCGGTCTTGTTCTGGAATTTGATACAAGCCTGTTTAGAGGAATCTTGGCGCATGTTTCTTTGCAGAAGCGCTTCAAGAAGTGACTGCTCTTTTCAAGCTCTGCTTCTATTTGGTTTGGGTTTGACTAGGTTACTTCTTAGGCTACGTTCACATCACAAGTCACATCCGATTTTGGTGTCATGACGGTTCGCAGTCATAATTGTGAGCGACTCTGATGATGATCTGACTCTAACGTGGATACGTCCGTCCTCTGAAACCGCGCACATCGAGACGTCTTTGCTCACGACATCTGGGTAAAAACACGACGCGTCATGAGTTCATTTCAAACAATGTATGCGATTTTAGCAAAAGTATGCTTGGAGTTTTGCTTGGAGTTTTTTTGCAGTTAGCCGACACACATACACACACACGTACATCACACACACACACACACACGAACAAGTCACATGTCCCACACACCACACACACACAAACGCGCACCGACACACCCACACGTCTCACACCACGCTGACACACCCACACGAACACTCACATTTCACACACATACACATCTGTGGCTTAAGTGATTTGAGAGAAAAGAATTTTTACACTACACAAAGATAACCCAATGAACAGTGTGCAAGTTGTGCGGTGCTCCCGGGAGGCGATGGCTTTTCCAAGGTCTTAACGTGCTTAAAAACGCACAGGTTGGTGTGGGTCAAGAGGGAGGCGATGGCGCAAGGTGCTTGGGCTCGCTCATCGTTGCTTGCAGCTATATTATTGCTTTGAAATCCCTGTGGTGCCGGTGCTGACTGACATCAGAGAGCGGCCTACACATGCACAGTGGCATGCCCGTGTATATATAGGAGCATGTATGAAAGTGACTCGGATCCAATCTGGAAAATGTCAGATTTGTGCGATCAGACAGCCCTAAAAAAAATCTGATCTGTGTTACATTAGGGGTAAAACTTGAGCCGAGTCATTCCAGGCTGAGAACATACACTACCGCTCTGTTTCGGATCACTTGCAAATTTCTTTGTGTTTTTGTTTAGTGCTATACTTTCTACATTCTGCAACAATACTGGGGATTTTAAAACTATGAAATAACCCACATGGAATTGGGTAATTATGTAACAACAACAAGTTAGTTGTTATTTTAAGACATGAAGGTCAGACTTTCTGGAATAGTTCTTGCAAGAACAGTATCGTCAAATGCATTTGCAAAACCCATCGAGCACCATGATGAAACTGGCTCTCATGAAGACCTTACCAGGAAAACAAGACCAAAACCTACCTCTGCTGCAGAGGAGTTTATTTAGAGTTACCAGCCTCAGAAATCACTACTTAACAGTTCAGATTCTGAAGGCTTCACAGATCATGAGTAGCAGACATGTCTCAATTATTATTAACTGTTCAAAGAGATTATTGCATATTTTGGATGTCTTCAGAATTGCTTTACAATGTAGAAAGAAAGAAAAATTAGTAACGACCATGGAATTAGAAAGTGATGGTAAACTGAGCAGTAGTGTAGCTAGATCTGGTGTTGCTTCCCTGTGTAGGGTCATTGTCCTGCTGTAGCACTCGGTTGCACTTTGTTCAGGGTTAGTTCTCATGGACAGACTGCTTATCTCAACAACGGGTCACTCAGGTGCTGGGCAAATATGTCGCAAAATGTCCCCATACCATCACCTGTAGGTGCGACAGGCTATTAATGCTTTATTACTTTATGCCAGACGTAAAGAAATGATCGTCCTTATTGTCCCAAAAGTCTTCATCTTCCTGGTGCTTTTTTAGCAAATGGTGAGCTTTTTAAAAAAAAAAATGAAATAAATAATATCACCCTTTGCTGGTGCCATAGAGCCCTGCCATTTTTTGGAAGTTTTTAATGCCGTCTTTTGAGACTACCTGGATGAGGTGCTGCTCCAGGTCTTTTACATTTGCACCGTGTGGTTCAGGAGAGTCCAAGGAGTTTCCATAGACTGTGGTGTTTTGTGTCTGTAGAGAGTAAGAGTCAGAGTGCACTCTGGATCAATATGCTGTTATGGCATTTAAGCTCCTGCTTGCAGTTCAGGTTGCCTGTGCATCTAATTATAATCTTTCTCATGAATGAAGTGGTGTTTTAATCATTGCTTTTATAGTTCTTAATGTGATCTAAAAATGTTGAGTGAAAGTAAATAGAAGTGATCAGGGGATAATACTTTTCCATCCAATTGTACATATATGCATGCTCACATTTACACATGGTGATCTAAAGCAGCGGACTCTAACCTTTTTTTGCACTACGGGCCGCCCATCACATGCTTGTAACAAATAAATATAACGTACAATAACGCAGAATCGGTGCGAGTCCTGAGCTTGGTTCCTTCCCCGCAACGAGATGATCCTATCTAAGAGTGACGGGAGACCCGAAATGTATTCCTCGTGTCCAGTTGGCTTTGTGATTTTTATTTTCGATGCAGCCAAAGCGGACAAGCCCGGTTTTCAGAGACCGGTTGTTAGAAATGGTTTCGCTTTGTGTCGGTTTCAGGATATTCCTTTCTTGATATTAATCCAGAACATACTTTTAAGCCCACTTGTATCATACAGAGCGCGGCTTGGAGCATGTGAATCATCTGTGAAGATAAACCAGTAATTTAGTTTTTTATTTAAATGCAGTTTTTTTTTTACTGACTTAATCAGAGACTCCTTTGGCGTCTCATCCTTGCGTCTTTCCCGGTTTTCAAAGACATACTATCCAGAAGAATTAGTTTTTTTACTCATTTTAGCAAGAGTTGGCTTGTAAATTAAGCTTAATTTTATTGGGCGTCATAAACGGCGCAGAGAGAAGTGTGGGAGAAAGTTACAGATGGAAGCGAATGGCAGATGATCTGATCATGTTTCAAAATAAGGCACATTACAGACTCCCATAGTCAATAAGACGGAAAAAAGTCAATATATAATTTTTAATCTCTTCTGTCCGGCCTGGTATCGGTCCAGGTGTTGGGGAAATGCTGAGGTATTTCTATAAGCGTGTGAAGACTGAAACAATCCCTCGTCCTAGTCTGTGTTTGGCGTTTCGGCCCAGTTCCATCGCCAGACACAGAAAGGTGATGTCATGTCAGTGTGGGTGTACGGACATGTTTGTGGTATTTACGCTGGAGTATTCGGCACACAGTAACGTTTCAGTACACCAGTCCTTGTCAGTCATCGTAGCTTAGCAGGAATACTCCCATATACCAGATGCTTAGGGTTTGCAGGAATCCTCTTATTCCACTTTACTGTAGTCATTACTGGTTTTTTTTTTTTTTTTGGTGTAGTTGCTGTTGCCTCTCCTGATCTGATTCATGTGAGACTAAGCTGCTATCTTTAGACAGACTGTTGGCAGGATTATGTTTAAAATGCATTACAACTCACTAATCATATTTTATGACGGGTGAATGTATTGTTTAATACTTAGGAACTTTGAATTCATAGCCTTGTCTCAAACAATACAATCCTTTGCAGTATGATCGTGCTCTTATTAATCCGGGCAGTTGGGTCAAGTGCGAGTGAAGTGCAGGCTTATTTATTGCTTTCCTTAAGTGTAAAAAAAAAAAAAACACGCAAAATACCATTTTGTGATTTTTTTTTTTTTTTTTTTTACGCGTCTTTAAATATGTAAATGAGTAATTTATTTATTCATTTATTTAAATCTGAATATGCTGTCTATTGTGTTGACGTGATTTTTTTTTTCCCTTTCTTTTTCCTTTTTAAGCCCTTCTTCAGGCTCCTGAACCTGCGCAAGCTTGGCCTGAGTGACAATGAGATCCAGAGACTTCCCCCTGAGGTGGCCAACTTCATGCAGCTGGTGGAGCTGGACATCTCTCGAAATGGTACACAGATACACACGTCATTGTAAACTCATCAGTCCGCTCTTTACGTGGGATGTATAGCTGTTGGTTACCCTGTGTGAAGTGGAGGTGATGGCACCTGTCCTCAAAACATGTATTTAGTTTTACATACATTTTTTATTTTCATAATCAGAAATGAATTCTGCACGAAGTTTGAGCTCTGATTGATGATTTTCTGTTTGATTAACAAATTTCCTGTATTACCCATAATGCCTTTCCATTTCCATCTATGCTCTCAGAGTTAACGCTCGCTCTTTTAAAGGGTCTGATACCCGAGTCCGCTCTCTGTGCCGTGTTGCATTCTGGAACTTTGAGCCCAACATTTGCAGTTTCCAAAATCCTTCTAAATCCTCCTGCAAAATTTTGTAGCAGTAAGTCCCAGACGAGTTTGTGTAATGTGCAAGTGATGTCTTGAATGATTATATGTACAGTTCCCATGGGCTCTTCCACAAGTTAAAGCATTCGCATTCAAACGTCTCACTGCGGTTAAGAGTCTCTTCACCGTCCTGTGCTTGAATGTCAATCAGTTTTACACCCTCATTCACAAGAAATCTCATCACAAGTCCTGGTTTGACTTTAACCCGCCTTCTCCTTGTGTAATTAATGATTGATAAAAAGCAGTCGTACACATAAGTGCCCCTATGATCATGCGTGATCTTTTTAAACCCCCTCCGCACCAATACTGTAGTTTCAGTGCAGATCCGATGCATAATGTCCTCGCCGTGACTTTGGCAGAATTAGACTCTGCCACTCAGCACATCGAGGGTGAGAGTGAGAATTGCCCTCGGCGTGTCCTTGTTGTTCCTCTGTCAGAATCCAGGGTGCAAGCTGTGTCATGCATTTCTCAAGCACACTGCCACTCACTCAGTGTCGTTGGTTATTTCTTCTTCTGCTTTTCTTTATCTTTTCCCATCCGTGGATCACATTATCTCTGATTTACCATGTTGTTAGTAATTGTAATGGCTGCAGAAGCTCACTGTCCTGTAAAACGGACTGATGAAGATCTTTGGAGGTTTTGAGTCTGGCTGGTTTCTGGTCAGTCTCATTTAATGGAAGGAAAGTCCAGAGCGATCGCAGTTCATTAATGTTTTATAGCAATTCCTGTGTAATGTAATACAAGTATAGTTTCCTCTTTTTCTTTCTTTCTTTTTTTTTTGTGGACATCTGGTATCCGTTTAAAAACACCTGAAAATCGATTGTGACTCTTTCGGGTATGCGGTTTTTGATGACTTTTTCTTGCACCCCCCCCCCCCTCCTCTCTCTCTCTCTCTCTCTCTCTCTGCTCTCCTAGACATTCCTGAGATCCCCGAGACCATTAAGTTCTGTAAGGCGCTGGAGATTGCAGACTTCAGTGGAAACCCCCTCTCCAGGTTAGAACCCCAAATTCCAATGCAAGCGTGGTTCAGTCTGCACGAGCACCACATGAGGGTGGGGGGAGGGGGAATGGCAGCAAAACAAGCACAACTGTGGCGCAATTTCAGTTCCTAGACTTAAATCTGTAGCGTGCGTTTGTATTTTCTTGTATGTCAAAAGACATGTCGGAGCTGGAGTCATTCTTCACAAAGGAAGGTACCATAGATGATTTCTGCGGTTTTGACTGAGCCGGGAATTTAATTCAGGTTTTACGAGTCTGACAAGTAGTAATTTTGAAAGAAAAAGACATGAAAAAAAAAAAACAACAAAATAATTATCTTTTAGTATG
Organism: Clarias batrachus; assembly: GCA_003987875.1. Classification (NCBI taxonomy): domain Eukaryota; kingdom Metazoa; phylum Chordata; class Actinopteri; order Siluriformes; family Clariidae; genus Clarias; species Clarias batrachus. The sequence continues at coordinate 176,557 of QMIH01000752.1, forward strand.
TCACCAGACAAAATTTTGAATGATTGTCTCAGCATACTGTGAGAGCACACGCCTGCATTACATGCTGGCCGTGATGTTGCCTAGCCCCGCCCCCAGATTAGAATGATGTGAGACGCACCTGTCCATAATGCTTATAGAAAATGATTGGTATTGTGTGGAAACACAGGCGGGTGTCTCGGAAGTCTCCATGAATATGGCGAAATGAGCATGAGTAAGCAATTACATGCATGACACCAGAAGTGTTAACATGAGTTACACACGAGTGGGAGAGACAATGCCACAGAGAAAGGGCGATCACATAAGAGAATCATAAATGTACATTTTGCTAAAAAGTGTCCTTCGTGTATGTATCCTTTCTGGACACAGGTGAAAAGAATCGGCCTCGAGTAAAGATTAAGAGCTGCGTGTTGTACAATAAACACAAACCAGTGATAAAAATGTTATAGTTGTGTACCACAGTTTGTTTTGATTTTTTTTCTTTTGACGTGATCTGTGGACCAACCATTTCTGAAAGAGGGAAAAATGTAGCTTAAAGTGCAGACTCCTTTTTCTTTTAGACAAATTTTTATTGTTCTGTTCATCGATGTTCATTTGTCTGATGAAAATAAAGTCTTCTCTCTTTCTCTCTCCTCCTCTCCCCACTGTCTATCTCTATTTGGCTCTTTATGTCTGAATTTTTTCTTCTTTGTTTCTCTCATTCTTTCACTTTCTCTCTTTGTCTGTCTGTTTTTATTGTCTCTCTGTTTAAATCTCTTTGTCTCTCCCTCTCTTTCTGGGCCTTTCTGTTCGTCTCTCTATTGCTGTCTCTCTCTCTGTGCGTGTTTGGCCTCCCTGACTGTCTCTCTTGATCTCTGGTTGACTCTCTTTGCCTGTGTGTCTATCTTTTTCCATTTGTCCCTCTCTGTCTTTCTGTCTTTCTGTTTCCCTCTTTCTGGCCCTCTCTGTCTGTCTCTCTATCTCTTTTTCTGTCTCTCTATTGCTGTCTCTCTCTCTCTCTCTCTGGTTGGCTCTCGCTGCCTGTGTGTCTGTCTTTTTTCCATTTGTCTCTCTGTCTGTTCTTTTCTCTTTCTCCGTCTTGTATTTTTGTCTCTCAGATTACCTGATGGCTTTACACAGCTTAGAGCACTAGCCCACCTTGCACTCAATGATGTGTCACTACAATCACTACCGAACGACATTGGAAAGTGAGTGCGCACACACACACACACACACACACACACACACACACACACACACACACACACTCTCTCACACACTTGGCTCTGAATAGTGTTCATGCAAATGGAGGAGCCCCTCACTCTTCCAGGCCAACTGTCACACAATGAATTTCCCATCTGACTAACACACGTCTGTGTTCTTTCTCTCTCTCTCTCTCTCTCTCTCTCTCTTTCCACCTCTTTTTATTCTGTCTCTCTAATTTGTTGCATTTTCTGCCCTCTAGCTTGGCTAACCTGGTAACCCTGGAGCTGAGGGAGAACCTACTGAAGTCTTTACCCACGTATGTCCATGTCTTCTTAAAGTTTCTTTTGATGCAGCTGTAGGCGTTTGAGGAAAAAGCATATTGTGAGACTCAACCTAAGTGATAAATAGCATTGTGCATTTCTCTGTGTGTTTTGAATGTTGCACACTCTGTGGCTTTGCAGCTCTCTGTCCTTCCTGGTTAAACTGGAACAGCTTGATTTGGGCAGCAATCAACTGGAAGTATTGGTAAGAAAAAGCAGAACACACTCTTTTGTCCACACACCCACAATGTCGGCTACATAACCAATTCTCTCTCTATAGCTGCTGTCTTCATTTATTATTATTATTTTTTTTTTTGCTTTCTCTTTCTGAGTATGAGGTTTTTTTTTTGTGTGCACGCTCCATTTAAATCTCTCTCACGCCGTCATGGCAACACCCAGTAGTTGTCTCAGTGGGGCAGAGTAAACAATATGGGATCACACAAAGGCGTCGCCCAGGCAATGCCGGTGATGTAATCACAAAGCACTACCCACAATTCCCTTTTGCATATGACAACGTCCATGTCTATCACACCTAGCACCTGGGAGAATACTCTCCTACGAATACTCTCCTGAGAGTGTTACTATGGAGGCATTGCTGGAGTCAGTCTTGTGTTGGATCTCATTAAGGAGAAAAGCACAGGGTTAAAAGTGACACTGGCTTCCTGTTTAAACACAGTAATGCAGCATTTTCTGAAAACAGAGTTCTTGCAGTGCTGGTGGTTGGGTTTTCAAGGAAATAAAGCAAACATCAGTGAAACACGTTTTTCATTTAATTTTCCTACCTCACATCAATTCAGTTAACAGGAGTTAACATGTTTATGTTAAAAGCACCACGTGTAGCACTCAGTCAGGACATCAGGCTATTTAGAGCACGTCTCTCCTTCCCACTTACATCACACTCATTCAGTTTTTTTTTTCTCACTCTAGCCGGACACACTAGGGGCACTGCCCAACCTCAGAGAGTTGTGGTTGGACAGGAACCAACTTTCTTCACTCCCACCAGTGAGTACATGCATTTCATTCACATTTAGCATAAGGTCCAATTTTTTTTTTATTTTATTAGTTAATGCTGATTAGTTAATATATTTTGGTACCTAATTACCTAATTTTAAGTTCAACCAACTTTACCGTCTAACTTTGCCTGTACATAATTTAACCCTTAAATCTTTAAGCCATTTTAGACTTCTATATAAATATTTAAAAGTGACTCAGAACTTTAGAGTTGATTTATTTATTCATTTATTTATTTTAAATTCTCAGTGTGTGTAAAAAAAACTAAGTAAAGTTTTTGAAAAGGTAAAAAAAAACCATGATATTTTGTTGTACTTTCCTTAAAGGACATTTCTTTAAATTTAGTAATGTCTTGTGTTTAAATAAGTACAAAAATAAATAACCTTTTTAATCATTGTAGCTATAAAACTTTCCATTTATAAGATAATGGTATTTTGTTATCAGTTCATTACACTGATGGAAATTTCTAGAAGTTCCCAGGTTTAAAAACCCCACAAGCACCATATTGCCCCTGTTGGGCCCTTGAGCCGAGACTCTTAACTCTCAACTGCTCAGATGTATTATGAGAGAGAAATGTCAGTCGCTCTGGATAAGGGCATCTCAAATGCTGAAATGTAAATAAATTGGAAATATAAAAAATAATTTTACGCATTGAAGTGATGTTATGAAATACATTTGTTCTAAAAGGCATCCATTCAAATTATTTGTCAGTCTCTGGCTACAAAAATGCTGATGCCTTCCGTTGCCGCTTCTGTTTTTTCTCCCAACAGGAGCTGGGAGGTTTGCGACGATTGGTGTGTCTGGATGTGTCCGAGAACCGGCTCACAGAGTTGCCCTCTGAGATCAGCGGCCTCATCGCCCTCACTGACCTGCTGCTTTCGCAGAACCATCTAGAAGCCGTGCCTGACAGCATCGGTTAGTCAATTAGTCTTCTGAAAGACAAACATGTGCCCTAAAACAGTATTCTGCAGGTTTTAGATTATTTCCAGTCTATGTTAAGATAATGATCAGTAATTTGCTGTACTTGAAGCTTCCAATGTTTTGTAAGCATCTACAAATAATTACATGCCTTGGTGCCGCTTCAACGTGAATGCAGTCAGGATAGAATATACTGTATATACTTATTCTGTAACTGCAATGCTGCCCTCTAGAGGCAGTTTGTTTCTTTTTTTATGATCGTAGGATCATGTTCAGATAAAGTTTTGCTTCTTTTTTTGTATTTCATATTATTTTTATAAAAATGGCTGATATTAGCAAACTTATCTAAACATAATGGCGTATATTTGCTGTTTTTACAGGCTGTTTAAAGCAACTGTCTATCTTCAAAGTGGACCAGAACCGCATGGTGCGTCTAACGGATTCAATCGGCGAATGTGAGAACCTCACGGAACTGATGCTGACCGAGAATCTGCTACAGGTATCAAAGTGCAGCTTGCTTTAAATTATTTCATGAAAATTCATGTTTATTACTACTTGTATCATGAGTTTAAACAAACCTCTGCAGTTGCTTAGCTGTGTTTCAGTGTTTTCCTCTATTTATTACCTATGAAGGTTCTAGTTACATACATATTAGGTTTTGTCTGAGAGTTGAAATTTGCTGCTGAACTGTTAAGCTACAAAAGTTGATTAGAATTCAGTTAAGTGCTTTTAAATAATTACCTAGATTAAATATTCTTAATCCATGCTCCAGTCTTTATTCTCTTTTCTCTCTTGTAGTCTCTTCCTAGTTCTCTGGGAAAGCTAAAGAAGCTGACCAACCTGAACGTGGACCGTAACCGCTTGAGCAGCGTACCTGCTGAATTAGGTGGTTGTGCCAATCTCAGCGTGCTCTCACTCAGAGATAACCGCGTAGGCAAGCTGCCTGCTGAGCTCGCAAACGCTACCGAGCTACATGTGTTAGATGTGGCAGGCAACAGGTAAGGGCTACAGAGATGTGTGTGTATGTGTATATATATATATCATTCATCAAAATTACCTGGAGTCAGTAAACAAACTTATTTACCTTATTTAATTATTTTTATTTATTTCTATTTCTTGTGATGCTTGTCAGGTCAGGATTATGCTCGATTTCTTTTCTGTGCACATAATTGAGATGGCTACCACTGAAAAATAAAAAAAAAATGCAGGATGTTTGTGTGTGTTTGGCACAAACCTCTGAAATTAAAGCTTTCATGTGTTGTAACACCTGATGTTTTAAATGATGACTAATTTTGCTTGTTTGCCACATGTGCTTGTTTATAGTTGGTGGTTCCCCCTACAAAATGTGTGTAAGATTTCTCCTTAGTTCTGCATTTATCCTCGCCTTTCTGCATAGGTTGCAGAACCTGCCCTTCTCGCTAGCCAACCTGAACCTCAAGGCCATGTGGCTGGCCGAGAACCAGTCACAACCCATGCTCAAGTTTCAGACCGAGGATGACGAGCGGACAGGAGAGAAGGTCCTAACATGCTACCTGCTGCCCCAGCAGCCTACATCCAGCTTAGGTGAGGCTTGCCTCCTCGCATCCGACACGCTCTCGGTTCTAACAGCCGTGACCCTGACTTTGTGTGATCTGTTTCTGTGGTATTAGAAAACCTGCTGCAGAGCAGCGTGGACGAAAGCTGGCCCACAGACACTAATCTGAACAGAGTGTCCGTCATCCAATTCCAGGACCAAACCAAGCCCGACGAGGAAGATGACGAGACTGCGGCAGAGAGACGGGTGAGACAGTCTGCAGATGCAGTCTGGACCGATTTGTGTTTTAAAATCTTTTCCCATTTGTCGTACACTACGTCCAGGGTAATTTTGGTTCTTGCTCTGTACTTGAACCAGCAGGGTCTGCAGCGGCGAGCCACCCCTCACCCTAGTGAGCTGAAAGTGATGAAGAATGTGATCGAAGCCAGGAGAAATGAGGCTTATACGGCTAAGCCTGATGATGACCTGGACTCCCCGGGCACTGAGGTCTGTACATGTAATTTATTACAAAGTCTCCTTAAAAGCAGTTAACCAAGAAACTATGGGTAAAAACAATGAAAACAAATAACGGGTGGATTTTTTTTGTCTCTGCAAGATCCCAAAGCTTTCCAAAGCACAAACCATGCAACATTTGATGCACCATCTGTCATGATTTTCCTTGCAACTATTAACACATTTGCCACAAGTTTAGCTATGTGCATAGTTTATCTAGTAAAACCTGCCAAGATTGCAAGGCCAGATTCTTAAACCGTAAAAACTGCACGCATCTTTGTCTTCCTCAGTGCTAGCACATTTTGTTATTTTGCTGTATTTTTCTCATTAGATTTTTCCGCCTTAATAAAATTAAAAAATAAATAAAAATAGTTGGCAACGTGAGCGTACCAACACTGCAAATAGACCAAGGGGATCTTATTAAAAACATCGCTGTAAACCAAACTTATCTCTTATAATGCCACCTCATTGATTTCTTAAGTCCTTTCGATGCAGCGTTTTTGGGCAGAGTGTTGTTTCCCGTAATATTTATATTTAGAGCATATCACCGAAGCAGGCCTTATTGCACATTACTGCAGACATTAGTGCGGTAAGTTTTCAGTCAGCAGTCTGTTTGAAATTGACTATTTATTGATCGTTCACAGGAGAAACGTATGAGTGGATTGTCCAATCAGAGCCATGACTCCCAGGTCTCGAACAGCACCGCCTCAGCTAACTCTCATGAAGAGGCGCGGAAAGTAAACGGCATTGAGGCGGAGCATGATGGAAGGCATGAGCACGAACAGGAAGATGAGGACGATGAAGCAGAATACACTGAGGTATTAATGGAACGCACCTCTCACCGTCCACTTTATTGGGAACACCTGTACATCCGCTCATTCTTATGGTTAACTATTCAATCAATTATGTGGCAGCAGGATGTTGCCGATGCAGGTCAAGAACTTCATCTAATGTTTATATCTGATATCAGTATGAGGGGGAAAATGTAATCTGTGACTTGATGATGGTTATTTTTTCTCACAGCTCTAATATTAGTCATAGCGTCATTGTGAGGTTATGTAAATTAATTACATTAATAAAGAAATTCAAAGTATAAAAAATGTTGGCACATGGTTAAAATTTCTTTGGCGTTTTGACCCCTCCAGCCCACTGTGCACTTTGCTGAGGAACCCATTATCCGCGGCGGTGATGAAGACGGCGACGACGATGAAAACGATGAGGACGAGGATGGCGAGCGTAGCGACGACGAAGCCCGGTCGGTGCCCTTCCCTGCCGAGAAACAGCGTCTCATTCGCAAGGACACGCCACACTACAAGAAGCACTTCAAAATCACCAAACTGCCCAAGCCCGAGGCCGTGGCTGCGTTATTAGAGGGCTTCAGGCCTGACGCCCAAACATCAGCCTCACGTATACCCACTGACGAGAAAGATGGGGGGGAGGAGGAAGAAGAAGACGATGAGGACGAGGAGGGGACGTCAGTAAACACTCCTCTGTTACGGAGACTGGAAGCTGCAGAGCAAGAGGACAGCAGGCTGAGTCAGGTGAACAGCTCGCTGCAGCCAGTGAAGGTAAGGCTACTCCGGCTCAGGAACGACAGAACAGGCGGAGAGTGTTTCTCTGAGCATGCAGTAGAGGTTCGGTAAAGACAAGAAAGGTCACGTCTCATAACAACATAGTTCACTCCTTCGATGCAGCATGGAACATGTTTGTGTAAAAGAATCAGATGCAGTGTACAAATTGTAGTCATATAACAGTTTGTGATGGCGCTACTCATTAAGTGCTACATTTTTTTAAATAAAGAGCCAACCTTCATTTACAACTCGACTTTTAGGACGGATACATGTAAGATTTGCGTATCCACAGCAAGAAAATGCTTTAGAGCGTGTCACGTGACATGTAACATGTAAATGTGTTATTAATATCAAGAATTATCTTTATATTACAAACTTTCACCCTGTAGTCCTTGAATTAACAGGACAGGTTCTGTCTAGGCAACACTGAAACACAACACTTTTCTTGTTAATCTGACAGATCAGGGATCTCGAGTCACAACACTCTTTCCTTTTGCCCTTCCTCTTAGTTCCACACATGCTTTACCTTCAAACACCTGGCCACGCCCCTTTCGAGCACTGCCTCCACCCACCCCATGCTCTGCTGCTCCTCATCATAATTTGCCATTCCTCCCCCCCCCCCCTGCCCCTACTCCTTTCCAGGAAATCACATGGCTTTTTCACAAGTGTTTCGGGTGAAAGGCAGTTCATTTCATTAAAATTCACTGATAACATTAAATTACATGTTCAAATAACGCATTTGAATGAATCCATGATGCTTAACTGAGCTGTTTTTCTCCCTTCATAGCTTTGTGAAACGCTTCCTGGGCCCCTGATCCTGTCCTCATTCAGTTGCTAATATTAGCTAACATGCATTTGGTTTTGTACATCACCCCTCACTTTTATTATTAACAAAAGCTGGGAGTGCAATGCGTTGCGAGCAGGCATTTACTGTACGTGGAGTATTGTTTAATTGACAATTTGAACTCACAAATAAAAATCCAGTGTGTTTATTTGTGCATCGTGTTATCAGATATGTAGGAAAGCTAGATGCTGTGTTACCTGTTGATCATCACTGTCGTCATACATTTTTGCCCTACGGCATTAGCAGGGGATTAAATTCCGTGTAAGCCTTCAAGTCATGGACCAATGTGCGTCTTCCAATCCTTAGTTACCTGTAGAGGTTTAATCTAATTAATCTAACCGATGTAATCATTAATCGATTAGAAGAATTAATCGATAGAAGAACTGATTTTTTTTTTTAACCGGAAATGTTTTTTTTTTTGTTTGTTTTTTTAAAACAAACAATGATTAATCGATAAATGGTTGTTCAATACCCTGTTCAACCATCAGTTAAGAAAACGGCAACCCCAGTAAACTGATGTCTAAAACATTTGCTTTGAAAAAAGGCAGCATACTGTATGTTTACTGCATCTGTAATGTAAATGTACAGTAAACAGAAGACCAAGCATTTTAGCAGTTTGCTGCTGTTTAAATTTACTAAAAGTTGTATTTAAAAAACAAAAAAAGCAAAACATGATGAATAGTTAGGCTAGAGATCCACCAGAACGGGCCAGCGCACCCATTTACCTCTCAGCTCTAATCACAGCCCGCATTGCACTACGTTTCCTCTGATCCTTCAGCACTGCTTGAGCGGTACTACCATCTTTTAGAGATCAAGGTAGACCCGCATCCAGTTTGTTTTCTGTTCTGGCAATCTTTAAATGACGACTTAAGACTTATCTGTTTCAGTCAGTCTTTGTACTTACAATAGTTAGTAACCTATAACTATAAATCACTTTTGTAAGTCTAAATGCCTTTGGATAAGCCAAATGCCTAAAAATGTAAATGTTTTTAATTCATACTAAATGAATCGGCAATAACACAACTGCTTAAAGTATTATGGAAAAACACAGAATACAAGATAATTCTTGCTGTTCTGTCAGCATTTTTCTACATCATCTTTGTTTTGAAATCAATTTTGTTGAAAAGCTAATGTCCCGGGAAATGTCATCCCTATGAACAGAGCAGTGCAACCATCACAGCATCGACATTTCCTCTATCAAATGAGATCAGGGACCCAGGAAGTGTGTGTGTGAGAGATGTCTCTGCTTATCTGTAGACGGTGCGACTTGTTTTTTGGTGTGTGGGACATTGTGTGTTACTTGTTGTTGATGCCAAATTAATGTGTATATTTTCTTCCCTGCTTTGTGTTTGACCTTAAACTGTGAGAAGGCGAGACCGCAGTGCACACTTCCCTGACTGCTGCTACCTAATGAACTGTGATCAAGCTTGAATTTAAACTTAATTTAGCTTGAAATTATCTTTACGTTACTCTTAATAGCTGTTCAGTTTCAAACAGAAGACGTATTGATTTTTATGCTTTAGAAAGCAAGATCAGCAGTTTGATCTAAAATCAGTGTGACTGCTTTAAAATAGTTAAAAATTAATCAACAGCCAAAAATATGGATGGGCGGTCAAGTTCATGATACATAGGCATGACATATTAAATGATGTATTTTTATTTTGCACTGCTTCATTACTGATTGGATTGAAAAAGGAAATATAAAAAAAAAATTTATTTAATCACCTGTGAAGCTCTCAGAAAAGCTCTTTTGTGATTCAATCTTAATATTCACTAATCCAGAGAAATCGCCCAGTCCAATCAGAACAATTTGACACAAAAACTGTTGCTGCTCTTCTTTTTGTGTGTGTGTGTATGTGTGTATGTTTTTGAGGGGTGCTCCAAAGTCCACGTGTAAAGTGTGATCATGTGTGTCTGGGTGAAGTGTTACTTTTCTTTTTCATTCTTTTGATTTGGGTTGTCCCGGAGGAAGCGAGTGCTGATGAAATAAAATTTTTCGGTTTTATTTTGGCCTCACTAATCCGCATGCCCTCTTGCTGGTTCCTATCCTAACAGGGGGTGTCATTTGATCAAGTCAATAATCTGCTGATTGAGCCTGCTCGAATTGAGGAGGAAGAGGTCTGTACCTACTCTCTCCATCCAGCTGTCTCTCTCTCGCTCTCTCTCGTCCTTATTTTCTCCCTTGCTCACTCTCACTGGAGGGGAAGAAACAGACCGCTGGATAATTGAGGCCAATGACTAGGAAATTGCTAATCATCACTCAACACATAAGCCACAAATGTGATGGAACCCTGTTTGAAAGACAGCGATGAACATCATCATTATTAAGCGTAATCTCAAATGCCTAATCTTATCTATGTAATACCTTTTTTTTCTATTGTAGATAAAATCTTTCATTAACTTTTTAAACCAGGGTTCCATGATACCTGTGGCTTGCATGTTTCCTTGTGTGTTTGTCACTTCTTTTCCTTCCGTCTCTCACTCACCTTTCAGACTCTGTGGCCCAGAAACAAGTATTCCCAAGGCACTGTAATATAGACATGAGCTGTAGCACCGTTCCACAGGCATGTTAGCTTGACAGAGGCAATGGTAGACAGAGACCGAACTCGTACATATTTCATACATTCAAACGTATTCAGACCTCATTATGGTTGTTCTTTCTTCATTAATATTCTACAGGGTTTTTTTGTTGTGTTTTTGTCAAATGGAGTTATTTACGACTAAAAATACACCACATTTGCACAAACGTTCAGACTCTTTGTTGTAACAGAATGCCGATGATTATTTTGAGGGATTATTCCCATTGCGCTCTGCAGGACCTCAGGTGATCTGTCAGGTTGCAGTTGTTTTTGTAAAACATTACAAAATTGTTTACAGAACTGTATACAAAAAAAGAGACCAAGCAGGAAAAATCCTGGTTCCATCCTCATCACAACATCCTCTCTCAAACCAGTGACAAAAGCAATAAAAGAATGATTTTAGTCATTAAAATAATTAAAATAATTAGGATGATAAATTCTTAGCATCAAGGGAAAATTCACTACAGTGTTCATCGTGTAGAATCCTTCTGACATTACATCAAAAATATTTTTATTTGACTGTAATTCTTTTAGCCTTTTAATAAACTTTTATAATAAACTTTTTATTATGTTATAAATCCTAAATAAAAAGAATAAATTCTTTATTCTTAATAAAGCCATAAACTCTGAAATCTGGCATTCATAAAGTCCCTGAGTGCTAGAAGGATAAGCAATCTCAATGTGCTGTACAGGCTGACCTAAGCAGCTGACTTTTGAATCTGACGATGACCGAATTTTTAATCTATTCAGCATGGACAAGCTAAAACTTTATCATGATTATTTTTTTTAGTTTTAGAACAGATTTCACGAAATTGCTTTCTCTAATAACTAGAGACCTCATAAATATTTATGCTTTAAGGATGTCACCTGTGTCTAGTCTCTCATATTCCTTCGCACGACATTACATCAGTAATTGCTTTAATTGCAGTTATAATCATTATAGTTGTTTAAATCAATGAGTATAATTTGAAAAATGTGAACCAACAATGTTAGTCTGAATACATTATGATCAGGTCTAAAAAAAATTTTTTTAAAAATAAAAAAAACTGCTGCTGAAAGTGTGATTAAACAAAAGAAAAAGTTGCATACTCCACCAGTTCATAATCAGGATCCAGAGTGTTTTTGGTAAACTGCTGGTAGGTTTGCTCTCTACTTTGCACCCTGAGAGTCTTTTAGATGCCTTTTTGGCTACAAGTTGTAATGTGCCTCTCACATCTACAAACTGAAACTGTCAGTGATGATTAGGATTCTTGGTCACCTCCCTGACTAAAGCTTTCCTTCTTCAGAAGTGTCTTAGCAATTGTGTAGACCTCAAAGTGGTGGAGATTCTCATAGACATGTCGACAATGTTTATATGCATGCTATAAACTTAGTAAGCTTAGTGTAAAGGAAAAAGTCATAGTTAAGGCTAAAGATTTTTGTTGGGACTGAATTCCAGGGCACCCTACTTCCTGAGTCCAGACTGTTCTTCACCTTCATCGCCAATATAACCATTGCTGTTTAATCATTTTGAATAAAGAGATCACAGTCTGTATGTTTTTTTTTTTAAGCTCTTTTGGCTTTCCATTGACAACTTTTTGACGTCGACGCAAGATTTAATTTGCATTGTTATTTTCTATTTTATGTTGGCAAACCCGTAAACAACCATAAATATCCTAAAAAATAGAAATATTACTCTCAGCAAATGTGTAAATTGTCAAGTGTATCAATTTTGCAGTTTCGCCGTAGCCTAGGTTATAGCTTCTAACATTGGAACTCTTAACTAAAAAATAATTGCCACTAAAACCCTCAACACAGACCTTGTTAGTAAACATCATGAAACATTTCAAAATGCAGACTCAGTACTGCAAGTTCTCAATAGTATCTAGTCTGTATACTGGAGCTTTGTATTATTGAATATTTCACCTTCAGTGCAAGAGCTAACATGTTTTATAGGTCTACTGGCATTCCCCTCAAGTGCCCGCTCAATCAGGTTAATAACATACAGTATGAAAGCTTAAGCCTTTTTGTTTATTATAATATGCAGCATGTTGTTTTCAGGAAGAAAATGTGCATCATTCATCACAGTTAGATGGCTATGACGTAACTAATAGTAGGCAATTATTCCCCTCTCCCAATTCTGTTGCTCGGACACACACATGTCAAAAGATTATGGAATTTCAAACTCTGACTTCCTAAATCCATGTCAAGTCGAATACTGCATTAGCCATCTGTAGTCCTGTTTAAAGTTTGCTTACACTTACAGTGTTGCAGTGCGCCATTATTGTATCGCACATATATCCATGATTTAAAGTTGACAATCTTTTTTTTTTTTTTCCCCCTGTACGTTCTCCAGAATGATTGTCAGGGTCGGTCCCACAATTCCCCACAAGTGTTGTCAATGAGCAATGCAAGAATGTCACACATACATACAAACACACTGATCAGCCATAACGTTATGATAAGTCAGGTTAATTGAACAACATTGATCGCCAACTATATGTTATTAAACTGGCGTCAGGTTTATGGGCACCCAAGACTTGATTTAATACTTGCGGGGACCAAAGGACAACCCGTCAAGTCCAATACGACTGAAAAGATTTGATGCAGCATAATTTGTCAAAAAATCAGACAGCTCAAGAGGTGCTGTGAGCCATGCCGTGAGAGATCAAAGACACCCCAGTGGCACAACGAGAACCCAGAGTCTAGGTAGTTTTAATGTTTTGGCTGATCAGTGCATATTTCCCCTGCATTTGTCACATAGTGAGATAGGAACATTGTGCTAGTACGTCTGTTGGACCTTGTTAAAATGAAATGTGGAAGTTTCACTGGCCCAGAACGTCACGCTCACTTCATTACAGCACTTTTCATTCCTTTATTCTCCTTTCTTGTAGACCTCTATGTCGTCCAAGTGTAGTCTTCACGTCTATTTTGCATGATTTGCTTACCAGCATCTGTCGTGTACTTTTTATTTATTTATTTATTTATTTATTTTTAAATGATCAACTAACGTGCTTGATGCTTTGAGGCAACATTGTTTTCTCACATATTAACCCACTTAGCACGTGCCCGTCTCTTGTATGTGTAATGTAGTCAATATGTCGATGTCATGTCATTGTTGTTGAGTCAGGTTAATGTTTTTTACACATTGTTTAACCTCGTAACAAATGTTGATCCGAAGGGGCTAAATCATCAAAGGACCTTTTAAAGTAGTTTGATCTAGCTAGATTCAGTTAACCGTCCTCGTCATGTCTCAAGTGAAATCGTGACTTATTGCATGCAATTTGCTAGGTATCAATACGAGACTCAAAATCCCGTTCCAACATTCAGGGCTTCCTTTCCTTTAATTTGATTATTTGCAAATTAGCACGTGTCGTCTTTTTTTTTTTTTTTTTTTAAGAAGTTCGCTTGTCTAGTGCAACGCAAATGGCTAACTTTTAGGATGCTTAGTGTTCTATGCACATTTTGAATTTGTGGTTACATGAGAGTAAAAGAGAAAGGAAATGAACCCATTCTGAATGTTTTGTTTGGATTTTCTACCACCGTGACTCAGAGTTCACTGAGCGGTTGCTCCCTGTAGATAAACAAAGCCTACTATTTCAAAACCGTTTAGTTAAATAAAAAGTGGACATTAATTAGAAGGAAGAGTTTGTTCAGTGTTCAGTCTTTAATGATTTAACCCCGTGTTTGTGGAGGTAAATAAAGAGAATTTGTTGAACGTCTGACCCCTACACTTTACTCGTAGCTGGTCCTGAGCATCCTGAGACAAACTGGTGGATTAGGCATCAGTATAGCTGGGGGGAAAGGATCTACCCCGTACAAGGGAGATGATGAGGTATGTTTGTTATTAGAAATGTTTTTTTTATTATTATTGTTTTATTTTATAATTTGCATGCTGGTTAAATTCTTGTGTTCGTTTTACTGTAGGGTATCTTTATTTCCCGAGTGTCAGAAGAGGGTCCGGCTGCACGAGCTGGGGTCAAAGTGGGAGACAAATTACTTGAGGTATTAAAGCATAATAGCTTGACAACAGGGTAAAGAGACTATGCATCACAGTATGTATTTTTGACTGCTCCTCGGGGAGAAAGAGTTTTTTCAAAATTCTTTTGTAATTTCATGGTTTTCTGCATTAATTTGGCATAAAATCTGATCTGATTTTCATCTAAGTCAAGACAAATATAATGTCCCTAAAATAATACAACGAACTATTTCTGATCTTTCATGTCTTAATTGATCACACTAATTCAGTATTCAAAATGATAGTGGAAAAAGTAATTGAACCCATGGAATTAATAACTAATTTCAAATGAAACTTTCCTTGGAATAAATAAATTTCTCTCAACACTTGCTCTTTTACCTCCCATGCTCCCAGGTAAACGATGTAGATCTACAGGGAGCGGAGCACCACACAGCGGTGGAGGCCTTGCGAAGCTCAGGAGCGGCGGTGACCATGATTGTACTGCGTGAGCGGATGGTAGAGCCTGAGAACCCCATCACTACTACACCACTGAGACCAGAGGATGATTACTTCCCTCGGGAGAGGAGGTCCACTGGCCTTCCATTCAACCTGGAGCCTGGGTCCACTGCTATTAACACAGGCCCCTGCCAACGCCTGGCCACCTGCTTAATCCGGAACGACAAAGGCTTAGGCTTCAGCATTGCTGGGGGAAAAGGCTCCACACCATATCGGACAGGAGACACGGTAATTCAGGAACAATACATGCTTGGTGGTGGCTTTTTGTCTCACTAGACCAAAAAAAAAAAAAAAAACGTAGTATATAGCATGAGAAGATAAGCATTGCTGTATTTCATGCAAATGTTTAATGTTCTCTATATGATTATTTTAACTTTCGGTTCAAAAAGCGTATCGTTTCATGAACCTGATTTACTGCAGGGAAAAGTGTTTGGTTTGTTTCAGTGTGTTTGGTATAATGTAAATAAAATTAATACTTTTTTTACTTTTCTGTTGTGCATTATAACAGTAAATTGTGTACGAGATCCATTCAAGTCCGATCAGGAATTGTGATGAAATTTCTCTTGATTGAAGGCAGAATAAAAGCGATTGGGAAGGATTCAGCTAGTTTGGTCCAGATACAGCCTTATAACGCACATGAACTGCATTCCTCTCTTTACCAGAGTTCATTTTAGCTAATTTATTTCTCTCCCAATTTAATATTTCATAGTGATGTTAATAAGTAAATTGCCCAGGTATACATACATCTGTTCACATAATATTGCCTGTGAAAGCTTTGCTCCAACTATTCCTGCTCTTCCTCTGCAACATTTTCCAGTTTATAGGTTTGTGGTGCCACCAAGGCAACAGAGATATGAATAGCAAGCCTTGACATCTGAGCACGAGCTGGTGTTTAAGGCAGGGTAGACGAGAAGGGTATTTTGGGCTCATCACACAAGACCCACGTGTGTTACTGCCCTCTTGCTCTCCTTGCATAAATATAAATCACTAACATTTGAGGGGCTGTTGAAGGAGACAGCAATTGCGTGGGCGCTCAGCTTTGCTGAGTAAATGTAAGTGCTGCTTTGTGCTTGTGTTACAATCAGTATAACTAGGGGATCTGACGCATGGTTATGACTTTTATTTTTTATTTCAGGTGTGTTGCTTTTTTTGTAATAATGATTACTAATATAAGTTTGCGTTATGATGGGTATCTCTAAAACACATCTAATTATCTCTGATACAATCTTCTAATTATAGTTGTTTCAGAGTAAACTAGTTCATACTTGATATATCTTGTGTTTAATGGCATTATGGATAATGTAGGAATCTATGAAACGTATGCATTTAGCGTCCACTTCATTAGCAGCACCAGTACACTTGCACATTCATGTTACTGTAGTTACCTGATCAGACAGCAGCACTGTCAAGAGCTAAAGAGCTTCAGGGTGTTTTGTTTAAAAAGGGAAAAGGTCCGATGTCTGTTACTTTGTTTGTAGTATAGTTGTTTGCACCAGATGGAGTGGCTTGGCTTGAGTAGGGATTTTTTTTTTTTTTTTAAGTGTGCATGTGTGAGATTTTCTCACACAACAGTCTGGTACCAGCAAACACCCTATGAGCAAAGTCACAGAGATGTTGCATGCAGATATTCACTGACGCTCTTGATCTGTATTACAGAACATAAGACACGTCTCAATATCAACTGTTAACACACGAAGAAAATTTTTTGGATGCCTTCAGCATAGTTTTACAGTGTAGAAAAACAATAAAAATCAGGAACGACCATTGAGTAGAAAGTGATCTCAAACCTCACCTTTTGAGCGGTAGTGTAAAATTGTCTTTGGTTCTTCCTTATAATCCTCTGGTATTTATCACCTAAAAGTAAAATCTGTGAAAAGTATAATGTATATAATGTTGATGTCAATCATACTCCTGTAATAACAGTTTTGATCGTGATTAAGACGGAAGCGAAAACAGACATGTGAAGTGATGGACACAGTGAAACGTCCGAATGCAGTTATAAGACATATATGCACTCTTGGAACATTGCTTGACAAATAAATCAAAAGAGATCTCACTGATGTTTTTCCTCCATTTTAGGGAATCTTCATCTCTCGCATTGCTGAAGGAGGTGCAGCACACAGAGACAACATCCTTCACGTGGGAGACAGAGTCATATCAGTGAGTGAAACGCTCTCTCTCCCTCTCTCCCTCTCTCTCTCTCCCTCTCTCTCTGTGAAATCGTTTCAGATGTAAAGTCACTGATATAAAGGAAGAAACTTACTGTATGTAAGATTTAGTTTGGTCTGCTGAGAGTCTATTTCAGTAAAATTATGCTTCTGCATGCTCTCAAACTTCTGCCTTTTTCCCCTCCTTCTTGTTTTTGCTGAAGACGACAAATGGTTGTGTTGTAAGTGTGTAATTGTGTGCAAACCTCCGGCCCCACCCTCAAGCTATTCTGCATTTATTTATTTATATGTGAATGGATTTCAGATTTCACCTGCTCTTGATCTCTCCTTGACCTCTTTTTAAAAATTCTTGCTTTTTCACTGTCCTCGCATGGACACTAACTCTCCTTGCTTGCCTGGTGGTGGTCACTGTGGTGAGGGCGGGTTGGGCTGGGGTCCGTAGGTCAACGGGTAAGCGGTTGCTTGGTTACCGTAGCAGGCGCCGAGAGTAAGCGCCGATACTGAATGGTCAGCGCTGGTCTCTGTCACTGATGTAAAAGCAAAATCGAAGAAGTCAGGAGTAGTAAAAATGCTAGGATGGGCAGTGAGTGTTTGTATTATGATTAGATTATTTTGTTGCCTTTGCCAGTTTAAGGCATTATTTGAAGAGTTGTGCTTAAAATCGGTAAAGGCAAAACTAAAGGTTTTAATATTCTAACTCTTGCAGGCATTAATTAGGTATTTATGCAGGCTAATTAAATAGATAAGTATGTGAAATAGGGATGAATGATCATAGTTGTTTTTCAGCCAGGTTTTGAGAAGTTTGCTGCAGTGGTTATGCTCTCCTCCCCCTTTGCTCGCTCTTCTTCTGTCACTTCTGGTGGCTGGACCCTTTCTTTGGTTTTCACCCTTTTTTTCCCCCCATCCTTATTCAGGCCAATCTTTTCCCTAAACAAACTCCTGCTTTGGGCCGCATGCATGCTTATTTCTGGGGGAAAAAATCTTTAAAATTATACCATAAATATGAGAGTGCTTGAAGGATATCTCATTTTCTGGTTAACTGAGCGTGCTCTTCTTATGAACTTCATAAGGCCTGTAACATTAGTTTTGACTAACGTCTGCCAAAATGTATGTGTAAATGTATTGTCTAACAGAAAATACATGCATCTGATAGAGAGTAAGTTGTGATGATGATGGTGATTAGCTCCTACGCATGACCTGCTGCCTCCATCTAGTCCAGCACTGCTGGATTTTCAATACTGCCCTTAATCTCCGTTCACCTCCTGTGGTGTGTGACTGTCGCTTTAGATCAATGGTGTAGACATGACAGAAGCCAGACATGACCAAGCAGTAGCGCTGCTTACCGGCACTTCCCCCACCATCTCACTGCTAGTGGAGCGGGAGCAAGCGAGCACGGGCGGCTCACCGGGCCGAGCGCGCTCCCACTCGCCGCCGCCTCCGGAGCCCTCAGACTCACCAGAGCAAGACGAGACCGGCGATGAACGCCTGGGGAACCATCTCAGCTGTCCCATGGAGGACGAGTACCCCATAGAGGTGAGAGCACAAGTACAAGTTAACATTAGAAAGAAATTATGTAGAAAGCTAAATGTAATTTTAGATGACAGAAAGTAAAGGTGTTTATATGTCCGAGAAATAGCATGGTTTAGAAATTAGTTTATTTTAATGGTGAGGTTTTAGGGTTATAAAATACTCCATAAAGGCTCTTTGCTTATTACGGTCAGCTTTTTTTCCCTTGGAACTTTACATAAATGCATCCAGAGAAAATGGCGCACGGTACAAATGCATGTTTGTGAACGTGTTGTCATAAAGTTGTATGAAATCATTTTAAAGGCATTAATTGCATCAAATTTCATCTTTTGATTAGAGTGACGCGATGTTTCATTCAGTAGTTAAAAACTCAATTTGTAACATCGAATGGAGAACAACATTGAGTATGTTAATTTTTAAAATAAAAATCTTCCTTTCCCTCACATCATATCTTGCCCAAACACAGGAAGTGACACTGGTTAAAACAGGTGGTCCTCTGGGTCTAAGCATCGTGGGCGGCAGTGACCACGCGAGCCACCCATTCGGCATCAGTGAACCCGGAGTGTTTATTTCAAAGGTAACTCTTGCCAATCTTTTTCACCAGATAAAGATAAATGAATGTTTTGTTTGCATTCTTTCTTGACCGATGTATACATGTGATTAGGTGATCCCTCATGGCTTGGCTTGTCAGAGCGGTTTACGTGTAGGTGACCGCATCCTAGAAGTAAACTCCATCGACCTGCGACACGCCACCCACCAGGAGGCCGTCAAAGCCCTGCTCTCCAACAACAAAGAGATCCGCATGCTAGTGCGCAGAGACCCCTCGCCCCCTGGCATGCAGGTGCGTACATACACACACACACACACACACACACATGCACACATACTTGTCAGAGCAGGTGGAGCAACAGGTGTCCATTCTCAGACACAGTGGTCATGTTTGAAAATGTTCAGTGTGGAAATTAATTTCTCGTCCTCGATGCGTGTAGGAAATTATGATTTGCAAGCAGCCTGGAGAGAAGCTGGGCATCAGCATCCGAGGAGGAGCCAGAGGGCACGCAGGCAACCCCTTTGATCCAACAGATGAAGGCATCTTCATCTCCAAGGTAAAAACAATCATGCTTACCAGATTGAATTGTCGGAATGTAAGATATATATATATACATGTATGTGTATATATATGATGTGTATATATATATATATATATGTGTGTGTGTTGTGTTTAGGTGAGCTCTTGCGGTGCTGCAGCACGAGATGGCCGCCTGAAAGTGGGTATGAGAATCCTGGAGGTGGGCAATCACAGTCTCCTTGGTATGACTCATACGGAGGCAGTCAGAGTTTTGCGTAGCACAGGAGATACCCTGATGATGCTGGTGTGTGATGGCTTCGACCCCAGAAACGTCGCAGGCATGGAGGTAAATCCCTGAAACTCTCAAAGCACACACGCACACACCAGTGAGACACCAGACACTCAAACAGGTTTCTCTCTCTCTCTCTCTCTCTCTCTCTCTGTGTTGTTTGCACAGGCATCTCCGGGTATCATCGCAAACCCGTTCGCTGCTGGAATCGTTCGAAAGAACAGCATGGAGAGCATCTCCTCCATAGACCGAGATCTGAGCCCAGAAGAGATGGACATCATGCAGAAGGTGAGCTGTTTGTACATCACTCAGTAGAACGTTTCTAAGGGCAAGTCAGAGTTAGGAATGGAAAGAAAAAAAAGCAACCATGTTGCCATTTTCTTCCAAAGGAGGTTGAGATGGTGAGAGAGACGTCTCAGTGGGAGCGGGAAGAGATGGAGAAAGTGGTGAGTGAACTCAGAAACGCAGGGTTCTCCTAGGTTTGTCATAGACGACATGGGTTGAGGACAACAGCAGTAGCTTTTTCCAAATTACTTTCCCATGTGACTTGTGCTAATGTGTATGGGTTCTGTCCTTTCTCTTTCTCTTTTATCCCCTCTTTTCCACCCCCCTTTTTTTCCTGATTGGACTTGGGTGTCATTCTCACTCTTACCCTTTCATTCATTATTTTATTAACATCTCTTTATTTTCCTCATTGCAATATTCATCCATCCACGCCCCACATGATTTCTTTACCCATCGTTTGAATGGACGTGTGTGTGTCCTTCCATCGGCCATTCCTTTTTGGTCTACAATCTCGTGTGTGTGACTGGTCACCCCCTACCCCTCTTCCTTTCCCTCCCTCCCTCCCTCCTTTTCCCGCTAAAGGAGCGTATGCGCTTGGAACGTGAAGCGGCAACTCGTCTGCTCGAGGAAGAGACTGAGGTGAGGCTTTTATGCCCCTGCTGCTTCGGGATAGCCCTGGAGATTTTCGGGCAACACTTTGCTCTGGAGTTGGCTTGCAGCTGCACATCGTCTTATTCCTTATAAAGTGCTAAACTTTAGTTCCTGTGCATATGCCATTTTTAACCACTTTTTACTGTAGCGCTTACAAAGTAGTATACGATAATGTTATGTTTTGTTTGTCATTTTTCTGCAGAGCATGAGCACTGGACCTCTGAAACTTGACTACAAAACACTGGCAGCTCTTCCCACAACCAGCCTCCAAAGAGTCAATCGGGTGAGCACGAGACTGTCGCAGTTTCCATACAGCACTGTTTCCCTGACTCATTTTCAATTCTAATTCAGTTTTATTTTTATTAACAATGGCCCTTATCTTAAAGCAGCTTCACAAAAGGAAAGTTATGGAAATGTGTATGAAATTTAAGAAAATGTGTATGAATCATAATGCTCAGATGTTCCCTAATGAGCAAGCCGAGGGCAACGGTAGCAAGGAGATACCCNCCCCCTTCCAAAATCACAATCAAATTCATGTGCACTGCTGCATACGAGTGTAATAGGCCATCTTACTTGTATTGTGGTTCATGACTCTGGAGTAAACATAAGTTAAGGATTGTCAGTGTGAAGAAAGGGCACATATTCTAATAAAATATATTTATTTATCAGCAATACTTGGAAATCCAAACCTAAACAAAACTGATCACATGTGATGAAACATTTAAGGCTCTGGGTTACTGGTCAGAAGGTTGAAGATTCAAGCCCCATCACCATCAAGCTGCCACTGGATCTCTTAACTTAACTTAAGGTCCTTAACCATCTATGTATTCTATTTATAGCATCAGGGATATGTGAAGAAAGAATAATAAATAAACAATAAAAAAATACATTGATTATTTATTGTTACATAAATACAAATTTAGTCTAGTTGTTTGCTCCTTTTTAAATATCTTATGGAAATTAGTAATATCAGAAACAGAAGATGCAGCCTTTATTTGTCTTATACATTATATATATGTCTTTTCTTTGTGTATCCTTGCTTGTGGCGGGTCAGAGTTGCAGGGTCAGCCGTGATACAATGCCGCTGGAGTAGTTAGGGCTTTACTCAACAACAACAGTATCAGCTTGGTAGTGCTGGGCCTTGAACCCCTGACCCAGAGCTCCTACTGTCCTAAATATCTAAATATAGCAGTTGCATGGATCAATCATGTCTTTTATTTGTTTATATACATTTACACAGTTGCACAACATACACAAGACACATTTGTTATTTTAACACATGGAGAAGTCAGCCTTTCTGGGTTAATGTTTGCAAGAACAGTACTCTCGAGAACATTTGCGAAACCCATCAAGCACCATGATGAAACTGGTTCTCATGAAGACCATCCCAGGAAATCAAGAACAAAAAATACCTCTGCAGCAGAGAAGTTAATTTAGAGTTACCAGACTTAGAAATCATTCATTAACCAACAGCACCTCAGATTAGAGCCGTTAGGAAGACTTGGGTAGCAGACACATCTCAATATCAACTGTTCAAAGAAGGCTATTGCATATTTTCGATGCCTTCAGCATTGCTTTACAGTGTAGAAAGAAATAAAAATCAGGAACGACCATCGAATTAGGAAGTGATCCCAAACTTTTGAGCGGTAGTGTTTGTATACATTCTGGTTTAAGCAGTTTAAAGAAACATTTCTTAGCCAGACTCAGGCTTTAAATGTATTACTCTAATCATTATTATTCACCAAAGCTTTTACGGATCAGAGTCTAAATCTGGTCGTTTAATCCCTCAAGTATTAATGAACTTCTCAAATGACCAAATGTTGTTTGTTGGTAATAATAATCTAGTAATAGATATGCAGAAATATTTTTGGTTGAATTTAACTTTTGATTTTCTGCGTTTAGTCGAAATTAAGGATTATCGGATGTGAGGTTTGGTTGGTAGCAGTTGTGTTTTTTGGTAACTGTTGTGGAGGAGTTTCTCATTCTCAGGAGTAAACTGTACAGAGTATTGAGAAGACAGCTGACAAGTGCTCAGAAGTTATTTAAAAAAAAAAAAAGTATGTGACTGACTGGTTGGACATGCCGGTCATGGGTGGGTGGGCCACAGAGGAGGAAGGTTCCCATGATAGAATTTAATCACTCCTCTTAGCCTTTTCTATTAGCGGAGGAAGAGCAAACCAGAAATCTGTGAACCTGTACTTCTCTTTAAAGTGAGTTTGTGTCTTAGTTCTTTCAAATCCTTTTTTATTCTTCCTTCGTTTTTCATTTGTTCTTTTTTTGTTGTTGTTCTACTGGTGTTTGTTTTTTTTTGTGATGGTTTCTTTTGAGTGGGGTACTTGCCACTTGTGTTTATTTCGAATGGTAGCTCGACGTACCTCTGTCTTAGATTTTGTTTGTGGTAGGTTATGTGGATTTGTGATCTATTGATTCTTAGATTTTAATATGTAGTACAGTCTGTTCTTTAAAGGTTGTTATTCTTGCTATTTCTTTTTGAACGTGGCATTATATTTACTTATTGCATTATAAAGGACCTACTATGAGTTTATTCTGTTTTTTTATGTGATTAATAATGTATATTTCACTTTGCACATAGATCGTGTTTGTGTTTTTAAGTATTTAGTCTACTTCGGGCATGCAGCTGTTGGCAAAGCTATTAAAGGAGAAGGAGATAGTGGAAGAAGAAGAAAGAGACAGTTAGGCTGGATGAACTTGAGAGTCCTCTAAATACATTTTTATCAGGATTTGCAGGTTCTTTTTGAGTTTAAAGATTTTTCTTAGTTATTATATATAGACTACATGTTAAACTATATGCAGTGGGGTTGTAAAAAGAAATGTACTCTGCCACTTGCCGCTTATTATGATGATCGTATTAGGTTTTTACAATTAATACTTTTTAATAGAAGGCACTGGTATTTTAGTGAGTCTAAAAGTGAGCTTTTTTTCTGTGTTGTATTGATTAAATGCATCCGTGGAGTTTGACATATTGTGCAGCTGTCTTTAGTCAAAGGGCTTTGGGTTGCATTCCTCTCCACTGACCTTGTTCCCCTTAGCATAGAGTACCAACCCCCATCCATTGCAGCACCACTGTTATCAAGGTGACTATTTTCAGTGTGGTGGTATTGCCCAGGCTGAATTTGGAAGTCTCAAATATAGAAGTCATAGGAATTGTACAGCTAGGAGATCTTTAAGCGTGCACATATTGACCGCTGATGGAAATTATCCCTCAACATGTGAACTTGCATGTTATCACATTGATGCAGATTTTTAATAGTGAGACATGTTGTGTGGAGTTTGTTAGCTGTAAACTGTGAGATCTCTCTCCATTAAGGGAAAGCCATATACAGTACAGTTCTTAGATTGTCTATTAGAATATTCAAACTTGTGTTTTTCTTTCTTTTTTTCCCTATTATTTAATTTTTTTATTTTTTAGCACTTGTATTATTTTCACTTTTACACCCCACTTTCATTTCTCTTTTCCTCTCTCAATCTTCAGCTATCTTCTTCCTTTATTGAATCCCGTCCCATGGAGACTGCTCTTCAAGCAAGGCCATCTGGCACTATAGAAGCCCTGTGCTTTGAGACAGCTCACGCCACCCTGTACCATGTAGATACCCCTGACCTCCCCTCATCCTCACTGTGCCCAATTGCGGCCTCAGAAGCACCCAAACAAACTGCAACTATGCCACAGGACCCCAGTCCAGCACCCACAGTCGCACAGGAAACACAGGAAGAGGAGTGTCTTGTGGACTCTCAGCCTATCTGTTTTAAAGAAAATCCCTTCCTGGTAGCTAATCGTAAGAACAAGGGCCGCCCCCTCGAGGAGCGCACACTTTCAGGGCCGCCCACAGGCTATGGCAGACAGGGGAACCTTCAGACCTGGTTGTATAATAAGGCAAGCCTTTGGGCAGTGTGTTTTGTGGTTGAGTGCTTTTTTTTTAAAGAGCATGGCCTGTTGCCTTTTTTCCCTTGGAATGCTTGTCCACATGAGCTTGTGCATTGTAGAATTATGAATCATATCATTTGGGGAAAAAAAAAAAGAATAAATAAATTCACCAAGACAAATTTAAAACAGTAGCATGTTCGGTGAAGCTCAAGAACAGGTTTTAGGGTGCAAAGCCAAACACGGAAGACGATCACAATTGAACGTTCAAATCAAGGGATTGGTAATGCGTGTAATGTGAAATCAGCAGGTATTGGTAAAGAAATGGGAGAGAGGGCATGTTAAGCCTTCACTGTCTAGACTTAGTAGCAAGATTTTAAAAAGGACTCTGCAGGCACATACTATATATTTCTTGTTTAGTTTTGCAAATGTTTATTGTGAGTACATTTATTCATTCTTAAACTTTGTGGAAAAAAGAAACTGTTGCAACCATATATATAGTGTTGGTGTTAATCAACTTTAAGATTTATAAGAATGTGATGAGATATATAGTGTATAAATATGTAACGGTTTTAAAGTCCCTTGATTTCCAAACATAGGACCGGATTATCCGTTTCACATTGAAACAAATGCATCAAATAATGATATTTAAGTATGCATGGCTTTAAAATATTCACCCACAGGAATGATTCAACTGTTTGTTTGCTCACTTCGTCCTACTTTCCAATATTTTCCAGCAGGGTCCATCAGCTGAGCCCCCAAGAATCGATAGTCCTGTCCGGGAGCCACTTTATTCCCCAGGTTCTCAACTGGTGAGTCCATAAATGCTCAGCTCACATAATCATCTCATCACTGAATCATTCATGTTTCTTTCCATAAAGGATAATTAATAGGCAATAATTAGGAGTGTAATAGAATAGGTATAAGCCATTCTACCATTTACATATGATGAAGACCTAAATCATTTATAAATGCTTAACGTTCATTGACGCCTCCTTTCCTAGCCATCATTTCGCCAGTCCTCACCCTCAACCCCTGTCGCACAAGGCAGGGAGACACGATTTGTAAGTGGGCTGTCTGAGCACGACCTGCTACTTATGGCTTCCTTTGCAATTTCTCATCGTGGTTAATGAAGCTTAAACGGCTCACAAATTTGCCTTGGTGTTATTGACGGACTGCATTGTTGTTCTGTGGATAATGCGAGATCTTTTACAGTTGTATGAGGCTTAACAACCTTTACCTGTGGTGCTGTTTCATGATATGCGATGTAAGAAAATCATTGCACTTTTGCCTGTGACGCAGACCAGGACTGTAGAACAAGAGCAAAGCAAAAAATAAATAAATACATCTACGGTAATCTTTGGTACTTTGATTTCTGACGGGCTCTGCTAACGGTCACCGCTCTTGACATTGAATCTTGATGGTGCCTGCGTAATGCTGGTTTGGTGCTTAGGTTTAAGCTTTGCTTGTCCACAGAATGTAGATCCTGCTCAGGATTTTGTGTTTCATACCATGCGTCATTTTTGCTTCATTCCAGGCAAGCATTCATTCACCCTCCAATGTGACTCCCAAGGACAGTTCAGCTGTGAGTGTCCAAAGAAGCCAAAACTATTTTAGCTACATTAGTCATCATAAATCACATGTATATGGCGTACTTCAGCCTAAGAGGTATCATGATGGTGGTAAATTAAGCAACACATGTATTTTTCTCTTCTTTTTCTAGACCAAGCCCGGTGCCATCCAGCCCATCTCACGGGTGCGGCCTCCTGCCTCTCCAGTCAGTCAGGATGGACACAGTAGTCCCAACCCTTTCCAGCATGGCCCTTCCCCCGTCAACTCTCAGACCACTGTAAGATTCCTCACAAAAGTCTAAACCACATTCCAGCGACACCGTACACCATTTCTCCACCACCTGTCCTCATGTATCCGATTAAACTAAAAGACACACCTGTTGCCACCTGTCAGATTTCATATCATGGCTCATTTTTCAAAGCGATACGGTGTTATGTAAATCATAAAAACTTTACACGACATCATTTGAATCGCTCACATCTGAGTAAAAGCGAGAACCAAAAAGAATTTCACAACTCTTAAACACTGTAAACTCCATATTGTAAAAACATGAACATTGAATACATATCTGGTTAGCTTGCACTCACGGTTCTCAGAGTGGTCTATACATTCAAGTACTGCTCCATCTGTTATGCAGTCAGCTTTTTCCACAGTTTTTTTTCCATCTCTGCAGCCACAGAACATGCTTTTTAGCTGCACATTATTGCTTCTCTCTCTCTCTCTCTCTCTCTCTCTCTCTCTCTCTCTTTATCTGTCCTGTCTCGTTCTGCTCGGTCCTCTGACCCCTTCTATTCTCCGCTCCTTGGCATTTGAACCCTCTGTGCAGCCTCGTGCCCCATCCCCAGATACTTTCAACGAATTTCCCATCAATGTCAAGCAGGCATATAAGGCGTTTGCTGCTGTGCCCCACTCCATGGCTGTGCTGGAGCCCTCACAGGTAGGGTCGAAGCTCCTCGCCGTCCTGAGCATGTCCTGGTTGTTGTGACATCCAGTTACTGGCCACAAAGCCTTCTCATTGGAGCTCGTTCTTTACAGGCTCGTCTGCTCTTGGTTACCATCTCGCATGAGTCATTTACATTCATATTATGGTGTGTACTGTACATCGGCTCTTGTGCACTGAACACTACTGTCCTTCTCTCCATTAGTGTCATTGCTGGTCTGTTGTGGTATCTCACAGTGTGCAGTGTTGGTAGAAAAACTCATCCAAGCAGCATTATAAATTATTTCAACATACTAATTTTGTTGTCCACTAGCTGTTCTTTTTTATTTATTTATTTTACTTATTTTAAATTTATTTTACGTGGTGATTTGTTTTAGCCTTCTTACCTGTTGCACCTTTCTGTCCTGTTCTGTCTTTTTGTTAGGATCTCTATGGTCAGAGGAACAACTTTCACCCAAAACAAAAACTGTCAGAGGTAAGTCTCTGTTTCTTTCTCTTTAAAAATAAATAAATAAATGAATAAAAACTCGTTTCCCGTCCTGTGATAATTGTTGACTTTTATTCGCGTTGTTCAGTACAGTGCACTAAACTGTTAAGCAAACAGAGCATGTCCAGCTGTGGTATTGATGGTGTGCCTCTAATGGCTCTTTCAGCCAGAGGAGTGTAATGAAGTGTTTGTAGGTGAGGGTGAAGGAGCGGGCCTCAGCCCTCGCCCCTCCCTCTTATCTGACCGTCGCGAGTACAGGAACATGGCAGCTGTGCCACGCCTGTCTCGCCCCTCCCTGGAGTCACCACAGGTATACGACTTGACGGGGGTCAGCGCTCTGCTTGTGTCCTCTCACTTACAGCTTTACTGAATGACGAGCTCTTTTTTTTACTTCTGTGGTGGTGGGGCAGATGTTTATCGCCTCAGACAAGTGACCAAGGACTAAGATCTTTCCTAATCGGTGGGCTCTTGATTAATCATTCTGTAAGTTAATGCAGGGGGGAAAAACGGCTACTGGATTGGTGGCATGCATGTGGGTGGAAACCACATCACATTTTTGCATGATATTTATATTTCAAATAATTTAATTAGCTCATGACTTGCCAATTTAAAAAATCTTACAGCTGCGCTTTTGGGACTAAAGCTTTCAGTGTATTCTCTTTCAATGTGTAAATCATGCTCTATAGCATGAGACCTGAAGTGGTGGTTCTCAATCTGTTAATTTTGTATGAGAATTTCTAAAAAAAAAAAATAATAATAAATAAAAGTGTTGTTTTGTGCTGTGACCATTTGGTATTCTGAGCTGCTTCTTCCCCCCTCTACAGCCCCCCACATCTGTCGGGAGAGGTACCCCGGAGCAGCGGTCTTTCAGAGACAGACAGAAGTACTTTGAGATAGATGTGAAGCAGCAGACACCAGACAGCAAACCCAAACCTCGTGTTTCTCTTGTAGGAGAGGACGACCTGAAAAAAATGAAGGAAGAAGAAGGTTAGTATTTGTCTCAATTTATGTTTTTTTTTTTATTATTATTTTTATTTCAGTACATCAGAGGTTTAAGTGTAGAATGGTGGCCGAGAAAATATATCGGTTTTTGTGACTGAAGTGACTACTTAGATGACGTGGTGCCTTCTTAACAGCTAAGAGTGGTCTGTGTTTAGTCAAAATTTGAAGATTGAACTATTTATTTATTTATTTAAAATCAAGTACTTGGGCATATATTTGCCCGACCCTATGCTTGAATGTGATTTTATAGAAGTATGACCTCCCTTTTAATTCCACAGCCAAGAGATTTGAGCAGCATGCACGGGAGTATCTGCTGGATGAGGATGAGGAGGATGACGAGGAAGATTTGCCGAAGCAGTTGGCACAGATGAAGGCCCAGGGCAAGGTTATTTTGGACGGCGTAGAGTACAAGGTTGAGTCTCTGAGCGGCCACTCTTCTACTCCTCCCAGGCAGTGCTCAACACCTCCTAACTACAATGCCACGCCTCCCAGCTACTGTGGCAGCTCAGGGTAGGTCACTCCGTCTTCTGCCTTTTTTATGTATCATAGTATATTTAATAGACAGCAATGACCATCTGCTACTGGAATAATTTCACACATTTAACCCTGTTAGCTTTGTTTACACCAGTATGCTTTTGCCAGCTGTCTCCTGCCAATCACTGTGTAGTGAGACCTCTTACTCGGCTTGTTCATAATTATTGGATCTAAAATTTACTGACAACTCTAAATGTGATTTACCATTCTCTAAGACTTGCATAGTAACGTCACATAACCGCATACAGATCTGGGAAAAAGAAACCACTGCAATTTACTCCAGAAAGCTTTCAGAATGTCATCAAGAGGAAGATGGATGATCACAAACCATCAAGCAAAGCGGAGCTGTTTGCTTTTTAGTAAAAAGAGTTGTATAACAGTGGAGTATTTCAAAAACTGATTACTTAATGTTATTTAGCCAAAGCATTAACACAGTTTGTTTTACAAATTATTTGCATTTTCTTTTCTTTCTTTTTTTTTTTTTTTTGCAAACATTTGAGTTATTAAAGCTCGGCAAATACTGCATGATCTTGGGTTATTTTGATGTGTGTTGTAATCTTGCCATTTTATTGTTTAAATATACAGTCTAAATAAGTTATATTTTGAATTTAGGAGAAATATTGTCAGCGGTTCATGAAAATATTAAATCTCACCAATACATGCACATGTAAGAAAGAAGAAAAAAAAAAAAAGAAACGGATTATTTTGTAGATCTGTACAGTATATTGTTCTCGTTGGAATTTAATTTTTAATAATAAAAAAAAAAA
>QMIH01000752.1:206675-289872 GCA_003987875.1 Clarias batrachus
TATATATTATAGCAACCGTCACTTTGCAGTCTGATTTATTTCTTTTGATGTGTTTTGTAGGACTTCCTCTGTAGATGGTCGGGGTGATTCCCAGCGCAACTCAATGGAAGATAGCTTCAGACTGGAGCAGAGACCCAACTCCATGACTGGGTATCTAAAGAAACTGAGCATTTTTGTCATTTTATGGTCTTGTATGTACCTTAAAAAATTACAATAAATAAATATACTATTTTTACATATCTGTGTGCAGTCTGATCCCTGTGTACCCCGGCGAGTCTGCAGCTCCCATCCGTACTGCCAAGGCTGAACGCAGGCACCAGGACAGGATTCGTATGCAGAGCCCAGAGCTCAGTGTGGCCTCAGACAAGGAACTTTCCCCGGCAGAGAAACGGGCCCTTGAGGCAGAGAAGAGAGCCATGTGGAGGGCAGCCAGGTACAGCAGCAAACACCACACCACTTACAAAGCTCAATGATGAGAAACACACCAGTCCAATATCGTGAGCCAGAATTCCACGTGGATTTGATGTATGTTGTGCCGTATGTTGGATCTCCCAGTTCTTTCTCTGGAGCTGTGTTACCTCGGATTCTCCTCTCTTATCGTATACTTTGCCTTTCTTTCTCGTGTGTTGTCTTCCTCATTCATTTTGTCCATGCTCAGGGTTTCCAAAGACACACGGTTCTTTCATGATCACTGCATTTAAATAAAACATGTAACGTGTATTCAAGTGAGAAATATAATTGTAGTTAGTGTGAATATTATGAGGAGACTTTTGACAAAAAAGTACAGAATGTGATACAAGCAACTGAAGCCATGGAACCCTGCTCAAGTTAGAAGTCATTGACGGTTTTTGTTGGATAGGACATTAGATTGTGTGAATGATTATATGCTTGTATGCCATGTGATGGATTAGCACCCTGTCCAGGATGTACCTCGTCTCGTGCCCGGATGCCTTCATGCCTCCAGTAATTCGAATTCCGTCAACTTTTGGATTAACAGATTTATTAAATGAATTTAGAAAATTAGTTGTACAGTGGTGGCCAAAAGTATTAAGACAGCAAATGGCATGAATTCTAGTTCTCCCTGCGCACGAAACAGGTGACCTCACTATTTAGGTCTCATCTGTCTGGCTCAACAGATTGTCAGGCTGAACAGATTGTCATTATAATCAGCTGGGATGAGACAATTCCTGATACAAATGGCAGGACTTTTAACTTTCTGAAGCTACCATGTCCTCCTCTGCACAAAAATGCCTAGGGAACTAGGGAATTCTCAAGTGCATTGTAAGCTTCTATGGCAAATTTCTGTACATGATTTTAAGGAAGCAATCAAGCAGGTATAAATTGAGCAGTTAAAGGACTTCATACTAAATATTGATTGTTGCATATTAATTTCTTAGCATTATTTTTTTTATTAATTTCATTGTGGATTTTTACTATTGTTTCAATGGCCATGACTGAATTAATTGAAGCAATAACGTTTTTCAGGATTATTATTTATTTATTTATTTATTTTTGTTAAAAATTATCATAGAAGATAGAACTATGTTGGAGATTACGCTGCTTGTCATATTCCTGCTTTGCAACAATACAGCAAAATATTTATTCCAGTTTTTATAATCCTTCCTGTTAGTATTTGTTGCTTAAAGGGCCTGATGTCTTTGCTAAGGAAAAATATTCAGGGTCACATATTCTCTATTGTGTTTAATTTACCAGCCGTTTATTGAACACTATTTATATTACGGCATTGTTATAAGGCTTTATTAGTGCTATCACATGCCTATGTTGCACTTAACCTTTTTAATTGAAGAAAGGCCAATAGAAATGCAATAGAAACATTCGTAAGGTACTAAACTGGTTATTGCCAATTGCAGATAAATATATTTGATATTTCACCCGTAAAGTGACAACATTAATGACTGTAAACTATATAAGTAAATAAATTATGATGAATGGTTAGTGAAAATGACAAATCACTTAAGCTTAATGTTTAATCTAAGAATACACCTTTGTATAGATGTGTCTTTGGCAGCCTTGGCATTGTAGTACCTGTGATAACTTATCCTTTTGATTCTTATCGTATGTCATAGTGTTTTACCCTCCACCTGTACCCTCTTCTTCTCTTTCCCTTTTTCTCTCTCCGCATTTTTTCTTTACGTTGTCCCTCCTCTCCTGCTCCTCCTTTCCTCTCTCTCTCTCTCTCTCTCTCTCTCTCGTTGGCTGTTCCCTAGGCCTTATGGTCTAGAGGAAGACGTTAGGCTGTATGAGCAAGACCTGGCCAAGAGGCTGTACCAGTCGCGTGTGAGGGCGTCGTTAGACAGTGCTGCAGCTCCTCCCTCTACCTGCTCATCTTCCTCTGAGCCCAGGTCTGCCCTGCCCACCCACACACGACTGTGGGGGCTGAGCTCTGGCGCTTGTGAACTGTTTTGGTGCTTGCTGGCTTGTAGTGTGTGAGGGTAGTGATGTACATAGTGGTTCTGTGAAGTTTCTAAAGTAATTTTAACAACGCTGCTTCTTGAATTTTGATTGAATGTTGTGTGCTGTTCGTTCTGCGCACACACGCTATTATCCCTACACTGCCTCATCCCATTTTTTGTTTGTTTTTGCTTATTAATTTTGTGTGTATGTTGTTGTTTTTGTTTGTGACTATAAGCTTAGCTTGAGCTCATCATGCAGTACGTCCAGTGATGAAGTATGTTACATTCATAGGTTAGAATTAAGCAAAGTAGCCACAGTCAGCTGCTTTCTATTTTTATATCCATGTATGAAGCTACACATCTCTCACACCTCTTCTTAGGGCTTTACAGAAGATCAGTGATTATACTGCGAACAGAAATACAGCATTCCCTGAGTACGAGTAAACTATGCCACTATGGTGTGTCAGAGTCCAAACATGTTGACTGCAAAATAGTTATAAAAGTTATAACATTGCAGTGGACATGGCTTGAACAACCTTGTTCAATATTTTGTCTCATGGCCTGGTGGTAGGTTTTATTTTTCAAAAATGCCTGAGCTCACAGTTTCTTCTGTCCCAGCATGAGTCACATAACAGAGAATAGAAATACCAAACTTACTGAATTCACAAATCAAGTGGTGTGGATTTATTTTCTACAACAGCATGGGTCTAACAACGGGTCCCTCAAGCTGTAAAATGAATATACACATTCTGGGTTTTTTTTTTTATTGTTTGTTTTTTTCTTTTTTTATTCCTGTAGTAAAAACTCATTCACGTAGACATGATATGTATTGTAGTTTAACACTAATAATAAACTTAAAACAGTATTTTTTGTTGTAACAAAACTACAAAATGTCCAGTGGAAGAGAGTCTCAAGTTTTCCCATCTGATAAAGTCTGAAAAAGTTCATTATTTTTTGGTTTCTCATTCAAATGACAAGCTTAGTTTAAGTCTCATTAATATAAAGAAATAGTGAAAAGACAGGCTGTCACTCCATTTACTGTATAGCTGCTAGAATGTAAGAACTTTTCTCATGGACATGCTCTAAATAAAATTACTATAAATAGACAAATATCACAGTATGCCATGTTTTAATACTGTTTAATGCTGGCTTGTTGTGCTTTCTGCAAGATGAACAAGGCATTTAAAATCGTTTTAACAGTGGTTTGGATCCATCTTGGATGCATGTTGTCGTAACCAGACACAGGCCTAAATCTGACCTGTTTTTCATCGTTTTACTCTAACCACACCCATCACTGCGTGTAAATTGGATTTTTGTATTATTATTATTATTATTATTATTATTAATAATCCTGTTCTGTTTCTTTAGGATGAAGTCTTTAGAGCAGGATGCTCTCAAAGCTCAGATGGTCATTGCCAAGTCCAAGGATGGGAGAAAGCGAGGCACTCTGGATCAGTTAGCTGAATCGCCGTCTCCTGCTCCCACGCCTTCACCCACTCCTATGGAAGGTGAGAGGTCCAGCTGTATTCACGTAGTGTCAAGGAGGAGTCATCCTTAGTGTCGGTGTACGCCGGCTTGATTTTAACTCGGAATGAACCCGATACTTATTTATTTACTCCCCTTCCCCCCTTCCCCCCCTTTTTTCCTAAAACAGATTTCAGTCCTCGCGCTGTGACGTCACCAGGTCGACTGGTACGTGATCTTTTTCACATTTGTTTACCTGATTTTAGTTTTGTAGGCATTGATGGGAAAACAATTACAACAATATTGCTTTAGTTAGAATTTAATCTATAACAATCCATTACTCTTCCATTCATTCTCCAAAGCAAGCAACGTTGTATTTACATAAACTGCTTCCTCTATTCTCCTTTGTCTCTGTTCTCTCCACATCCCTCTGTATTTTCATCTCACTCCTGCTATGTCTTTATTTCTCCACCTCCACCCTCCTCTTTACTCCATACATCAACCCCCCTGTTTATTTGCTATCCTTAGTCCCTGTCAGAAAAGAAGTTTGACTACCGACAATTTGCTGCCATTCCTTCTTCTAAACCCGTATACGACATTCAGGTATTGCCTGCATGCCAAGTTCCCAGGAACCTGACACTCCTTAACCTCTCAAGTTAGTCGCATCTGCCTAGCTTTCCCTGTTACCTCTGTCCCTCCTGGTCATGTTGTCGTTAAATAGCCAAACCTCTGGTAACTGGGTTTCCAGCTACTCTGCATAAACTATGTTGATGGTCACAATTTACTGCTGGTATCAACTATTTCCGAACAGCAACCTGAGCGTTGCTGTATCCTCCAACCAGAGAGATGGTTGAACAGCCCGAGACCTGTTCCACTTGGCTTCATGGTGCTTCAAAGCTTGGGATAAAGTCAGGAAGGCATCAAGGACTTTAACACCGATCTGTTTCTTTCCCACTCACCCTCAGCAACTGGCACTCCCTTAATGAAGGTCATGAACCAGATTTGGAACATAGTGCCAAATAGCTTCTTGGGACCAAGAATTATCTTTTATTATCTCGCTGCTTGGGAAATCTGATCACAATTAGGTTGGTGGGCTTTTCAGCTGTGAGTGGACGACAGACGAGGCCGATAAAACCGGGCTTGTGAGGGAACATGGGGAGTTGGGAACTAGGGAATGTTACCTTATTTAGTGTTGGTGTTCTGTGTTTTTGTGGATGTCTGGATGAATATACTGCTCATGTGGGTTTGGGTCATGTGTTGGTTGTTGCCCCTCCTCTTTAATATCCCTTACTGTTATTCCACACCAAAGACCACCATTTTTTTAATGATCTGTTATAGATCCTTCAAGATCTAATTTATACAATTTGTGCCAAAACAGAGTCTATCCGCAGACAGTTTGTTTTTGTAATACAATAAAATAAAACTTTAAATAAATGAAATATTTCTAATCTAATCCATAATGATAATTAACAAAAAAAAAAAAGTTGCCTGTAAGTTTCTTGGTGAAATCTGGTATGCCGTTTGGTGGCCTTTGGCGTGTGAGATGACCTCGCTGTGTGTTAAGTGCTGTTTATCCGTGGAGTTTTAATGTAAAGCAATGCCTTCACCCTGATCACAGAAAATGTCTAATTTATTATTATTTTTTTTACGTAATGGCTTTCTGTCTTCCCCTGAAAGAAAAAAAAAAGGCCATGAATTGTTGAAACGAGGATGTGCACTAGAGCTGCTTGTAGTATTTGGTCAGGTAACTCAGAACTCACAGTACATGCAGTTTAAGGGTGAAGGACTGTGTACAGTAGCATGCTGGTCTTTTTTGGTGTTTGGTGTGTGATTTCTATTATCTATCAAGCAAGTTTATCTTTTTATTTATTTATTTTTTCACGTTGCTTTTTTTTTTCTAGTGCTTTTATCAGTGACCTATTATGTCCTCGCTCTCTGATGGTCACCTGCTAATACCAGACTAGGGGCATTTGTGTGGCTCTAAACCAGCACTTGTGTAAAGATGTGCCATTGTGCCTGAGTAGTTTATAAACCACAGTTTTCTGTTCCTCGGCTGCAGTCCCTGTCGATGGCTTTGTCTCCTGCAGTGGTGTTGGCCTTGACTTCAAGTTGCGAAGCCCCTTCAGTCTTTATAGTCTTTACTCTCTTACACTTACTCTTGTCTTGCAGTCTCCAGATGCCACGGATGTTCGATTCAACAGCGATGCCTCCACCAGCCCAGGTAAGCCAATGTGTGTGATTAATCAGTAGAAGTGCTGCTATAGGTGTAACAGTTTGAATGTACCCTCAGGACTTTACTTTGCTGACAATTGTTGTCCCCTTGACACAGGGAGTTTCCTAGGATAAGCAATCATCAGAATTTGGTAGGAGATCTGTGTGTTTGTGAGAGACAGAGAGTGTGCATGTGTGGGGTCCTACATGTATTCAGGAACTGTTTGCTGCTGAAAGCCTGCTTAAGTGCCGATGCTTTTCTCCAACTATAAATGACCTGAAAATCAAATTAACTTCTTATAACGTATGGAAACTGTAAAGATCGTTGCTATTAATGATGCTTACTGTAGCACAATGACCTATACTGGATTCTTTACATTTTTCTGAAATAGTGCTCAGAGGGAACACGTGAGGGTCTTCGCCGACCCTGGCTGGTGCCGTAAGAGTGAAGGGCGGGAAATAGACATGGAAAAGTTTGGGAGAAAATCTGGGCAAAATCAATAAATAAATAAACATTATGGGGAATTTAAATGTAATAAATTTATTTTATATATATATGAAATTTATTTATTTATTTATTTATTATTATCATCATCTAGATCAAGCATGCGGGGGGGGGGGGTTAATTAACCAAGGTTTAAATCCACATCAGCTTTACACACACTTGGAGCAACTGCTTTAAAATGTGCTTTGCATTGTTAGGGTAGGAGGTCTGTTATTAATCTGAATTAATGAGAAGTTAATAAGTGTCTAAAGTCTTTATATGGAACTGTTTTCTTAATTAAAAAAAAAAAAAAATATATATATATATATATATCCAGAATCTTGCTCATTAAGTTAATTTCACCCGTTGAGGTTTTAAGAGAGACAAGATCATGGATTGTTTCGGCGA
The DNA here is from genome assembly GCA_003987875.1 of Clarias batrachus. Lineage (NCBI taxonomy): Eukaryota > Metazoa > Chordata > Actinopteri > Siluriformes > Clariidae > Clarias > Clarias batrachus. The sequence continues at coordinate 213,657 of QMIH01000752.1, forward strand.
GTTGGGTAGTGCGGCAGTGCGAAAACAACAAAAGCCCGGTTTGATCACCTCACCTTCATTTATCGTATGTTGTGCAGACAAAATGCTCGACTGCATGCAAAAAGTCTAACCACTTATTGGACCAGCGTAGAAACTCACCCCGCACACCACTTGCGGTTTTAATTGGATGTTAATGAATGAGTGAGACTAATTTCATAACCACACCAGTTTGAGTTGCTTCTGGATTTGGGGCTTTGTGACAGTTTGTGTCTGCACAGTGCTGGTTTTTGGGATTATAAACTCTCAGATCTGGCACAGGTTTCCAACCTTTGTCCTGGAATACACGCCACCTGCAAAGTCTTGGTGTTTGTCTGCTGTACTGCTTTAGTACAGCAGACAAAGTACTTTAGTACTTTTGTACATGTACTGCTTTAACACACATTCTGTCTCAGGAAGGACTGTTAATTGAACCTTAAAATATGCAGGACATGTAGATTCTCCAGGACCAGGGTTGGATCTTTGTACCATACTGAAAGTTTTTTTTTTTTTTTTGTTGCTTACTTTAACACCAGACTTGTTTGGGCTTCGATGATTATCTTCCTCTTTCTCATTGTGATAATCTGAGTACTGTAACGTTCAGCTTTGCTTTTGCTCTTTAGAGGTATTTTCTAGTATATACTATTGGTTATGTCTTACCCTTCTCACCGGGCTCAGGGTGCAGCTTTTCCTCAGTGTGGAAGAGGTGGATGGGGCAGAACCAGCAAAACACAAGCTCTTTTTGAATAGTCAGATTTTATTATTTTTTTTAATTCTATGTGAACTTGTACTGGAAGTTTTGTGTGTCTCTCCTAGTGTCCTGTGTGGAAGCTGAGATTCCTGTAGCTGCTGTGGCCGCCACGTCCGCTCTGGAGGAGATGGCTCTGTACAGCAACAAGCGGAAACTCCGACAGGGTCGACGCAGTCTAGAGACAGCTGTCCCCACATAATTTCTCTCTCTCTCACACACACACATACACACACAGACTGTAAAGATAGTGCACATTAGCTAGTGATACTACAAGGTATAGACAAAACTAAAATGTAGATTCACAGAGAAATGTGTGAAAGACTTTCAACCACTCTTGCTTCAGTCAGATTTTTTTTTTTAAAGAAACACTACAGCTTCTCATCTCTTGCACACCAGTCCTGCCTTTCCAGCTAACATTTAGCACAGATGTGGAAGGCTTCTCCTCTTCCTCTGTAGTGGACAGTTAGGTGGGCCGTCAACACCACGCAAACTCCACTCCGGCTTTAATTGTTTTTTTGTCTTCTTTCCTACAGTTTGCTTTTAACAAGCTAAATTATTTTTAGACTCTGTTGATTTGGGTGCTTTTAATATTTTAGTTTTAAACCTCTGATATTAATGTTTTAAACAAAAAAAGAAGAACTTCTTGACTTTTTTTTTTTTAAGGTAAATGTGTTAATGTTCACATATCCTAGGAGATCAGCTGTTTTGAAGAGCAAGCGATCATTCTGATAACTTCACTGCCCATACAGGAAGAGGGAAAAAAAAAACATTTTACACTTAATTTATTTCCGTAGTCGCCACTGAGGCTTTTATTCGCTTTTTAAATGATGCATTATAGTTGGGAATATTCCACCAATCAGTTTATATTAGCTGATTTTGGGATTTATTGATTTATCAGTGCTGTATAGCTCTACATCAACTTTATCATAACCATATCAAGTATCAAAAGTCAGCCGCTGTTTTTTTTTTTTTTTTTTTTTTAATCCAATATTTTGGATTGTTGTTGGTCTTTTGTTCTGAGGGTTCATCTGAGCGCAGCTTAATCTGAAATAAACATCTCTCTAGTCTTCCTGGACCAGGACTAGAAAATGAAAGACAGAAAATGACAGAATGATTCAAACTTTCTCTGTCCAAGTGCACTGGTTACAAACCAGAATATCATCCCCTCACTTTATTTTATTTTATTATTTTATTTCCTGGACCATATTGCTGTTTGCTGGAACATTCCCATTACCAGTGTGTAATAAATGCTCACTTCAACAAACTCTCAGAACGTGAACTTTAAAGGAGCAGTCTGAAGAGAAGGTCCAGGTGGTCATTTTAGAAAATATGGTACCGTTCTTTCTATTTATGTAACACTGGGGTTAGGGGATGAACTATTTCATCCCGCTGTTACTTTTTTTTCTTCTTCTTCATCTTCTTTTTTTTCCCCATGTGAATCATGTTAATAAACTTTGTCTCTGGAGTGACTACTCCAAATTTCCTTTCCAATTAGATTGAAATCTAAAGCCACTGAAATGCTTAGGTGTGAATAATGTAAAAAAAAAAAAAAAGAAATGCTGTGAGAAGCACACCTCCAAGATGAAATTGAGCCAGTGCGTGCAGTGACGGTGGGATCCAGACCCAGGATAAACTGGTGTTCACTGCATGTATATTGGCGTAAAGCATTATTTTGATGTTTTTTGTTGTTGTTGTTGTTACTCGATCCTGGGTCAGGAAAAGGACGTTTCTCATCTCTGTCTAAAAGAGCATCATTTTATCATTCTCAAACCAGCTGCCATCAACACTGTGGTCACTCCCATGCCAGACAACGTCTTTATCTTTTACTAATCATAGTTTTTCATCTTGCTAACTGAAATTCAGTTTTGAATGACAACACTTGGGAAATGGATAATCGATGATTTATTGTATTTTTGTAAAGAAAGAAATCACATTTTCACGCTATTAATGAATGGGATTCACTACATTTTTGCAGCAGGACCGTTGTTTTACTCTCTCTTGTTCTTGATTTCTTTGGGATGGGGGGGCTTTTTTGCTACATAGGTGATGCAGGGGCTGAATCTGAGGGTTAGAGCTCATTCAGGACTGTAACTAGTGAATTTGTACAACCAAAGAAGTCTATTTTGTGGTTCAGGAATAATAAAGTTTACTTTTCATTTAACAAGCTGACGTGTCGGTGTCACTAAATACTTTAAACTGCAAATTTAAATACTTAAATCATTGACAAGCTCTACATAAATTCCCACCTATGCATCCATTACCAATCATAAATTGCAGGCTTTTTGTTGATTAAAATCTAAATCAATGCAAATTTTTAATGTTGGTTTATTTTTTGTTTGTTTTTGTGCAGCACGCCATACACAAACATCCTGCATTTACAAAGGATGTGTCCAAGACTATAGTCACCTTATTGATGCGTTAAAAACAAGAAGTCAAGTCTAATGGGTGTGAAGGCTGGAGTGAACCACCTCAAGTGTCAATATTTGCCAGCACTACTGGCACAGCCTTTTTATATAGAAAATTATTCATTAATTTTTTTTTTTTTTTTAATAAAAAAAAAAACAAAAATCCCCCTTGCTTACTTGTTAAGAATAAAGTAAACACCCAAAAAAGAATTTGTAAATAAGGATAAATACTGCTAACAAGAATGTAGCACTAGAGAAAGACTGAAACTTCCTTTGCTGAGGTTACATCATGCACATCATAGATTTTTATCATTGACATAAAATGTGGTTACAAAAAAAAAAAAAAAAAACTTGTGTAAAGCTGTTGGCTTAACAAACAATAATTCATTCCCTTTCACAAGGAGATCTAATACAAGTCAAAACCAGTTCTCATCATTTTGTTTGCTTTTATTGAGTCATAACCTCGAGTCTTGCGTCCAAGTTCAGCACCATCTCAAATCTGAGATTATATATTAATGTCTTCATCTTATACAGTTCTAAACCTTCCTTTTATACATGTTGATTGCTGCAGGGATTAGAGTTAAGGCTCTGGTTTATTAAGCCCCTGCACCCCCCCCCCCCAAGTTGGCATTGCTGAGCCCTTGAGCAAGGGCCTTAACCCTGTATGCTCTCGGGGAGCTGTACTCTGCATGAGCCTACACTCTGACCCCAACTTCAAAACTGGGATATGTGAACAAAATCATTTCACTGTGCTGTAAAGTACATGTCATAAATAATCAAATCTTAATGCGTGGAATTAAGCACCGGTTGTTTGGGCAAGGCACGATGTAGTGGTGATGTCGGAGCCCTCTTTGGGTGACCGTTGCATGTCATGTGAGCTTGCTTGTGTCAGATCTCATGTTGCTCCTGGAAACACTAAAATGAGGTGCTTTCTGCAAAGACAAAACATCAGTTAGGTTTTGGTGTTCTGAAGGTAAACCTGCTTCACTGCAGTGCAGTTGTTTTTTCTGTGTGCGTGTGTGTGCATCTCACCCTCTGTACTGTCCTGTTATATGCGTTGAAAAAGGATGTGGCGCTGGGACTGTCTGCCCGCAGCTTGGTACTTTCCTGGCCATTTCCCTGCTGGACAACACCACATCATGATCGGAGTTTAGCACAATGCACTATTTACGCAATATTACTGTAATATTAAAGTCAAATTTACAGTACGGGAGCTGTTAGGTTTATGATGGATATTAATTAGGATACATGTGATGAAATGCCTGACATTTACTGTTATAACAAGATTAATTTGCCCAGGTTAACAACAAAAATAAAATAAACTATTATTCTTGCAGTGCTACAAACCAAAGCCAGAGCTTTATCCACAGGGACCAACCCTGGTCCAATAGGTCCATCTTTGAAGATGGATAAAACTTCATCAGGTAGCAGGAAGGACTCATTGTACCAGCTCTCAAACTCTGCCTCAAATCAAAAAGACAGTGTGAGTGCAGTAATAACTCAGATTATACAGTATATGTAATAGAAATACACTACCACAGTTTTCGCTCGCCTGTCTTCACATGTATATGAACTTGAGTAACGTCCAATTCTTAATACATAGGCTCTTAATACATACGATGTTGGCCCACCCGTCAGAGGTCAGACACTGATTTTGGACGAGAAGGCCTGGCTCGCAGTCTCTGCTCTAAAGGTGTTCTATCAGGTTGAGGTCAGGACTCTGTTTGGTGTGGAAGAACATGATGGTGGTGGTCTCTCACACTCATCCATGTCTTTATGGACCTTGCTTTATGCGCTGGTGTGGGGTGTTTTTCAGGAGTTGGGCTCGGCACCTTACTTCCAGTCAAAGAAATTTTAATGCTTCAGCACACAAGGCATCTTTGGACAGTTTCATGGTACCAACCTTTTGGGAACAGCTTTGGCCATGGCCCCCTCATGTTCCAACATGGCTGCGAATGATGAGCAAGTTTGGCATGAAGGACAAATACAAATTCCCATGAACCTTGTGGAAAGCCTTCCAAGATGGGTTGAAGCTGTCATACCCATAGCTGCAAACATTAATCCAATATTAAACCCTATGGATTAAGAATGGGATGTTACTCACATTTATATGCATGTAAAGGCAGGCGAGTGAATACGTTTGAAGAACGTTACCAGTGAAAAGGCGCACACGACACTGGTCCACAAGATGTCTGCAGTATTGCACCTCGGCTCTGGTGCTGAGCAGCTCTTTATAGTTTTGCCTGTACTGATCCTTGGCCTCTCTGAGTTTCAGAAGTAGAGTTACTTCAGCCTCATCCAGTACAGGCTCCCCATCTGCACTCAGTAACTGGCCTGAAGATGAGGCAACACACAAGCACAAGGTGTGTCTCAGTATATACAGTAAGAACTGCCATAATATTGTAAACTTGTATAATACTGACCCTGACTCTGCCTCTGTTCTTTACACAGCTGGAGTTCAGAGGTCATGCGGTCAATATCCCGTTTAATTGAATTGATGATCCCAGTGAGGTCGTGCAGTTTTTCCAGACGTTCTTTCAGCACAGATTTGTTTCCTTTCAGGATCTGGTCAATTTCATGGCCCTTTTCTGACTTGTAGATCTCAAATGCTTCCATCTTGGATGGAGGAGTGCTGGCAAAAGGACAGAGCAAGAATTTCATGATCAAAAAGCAATCTGTTGTACATCTGCATCTGTCCGTCTGTTATACCACACAAGAAGGTAAACGCATGCTGAGACACATGAAGTGGAAATTCAAACATGCATTCAGGATCATCATTTTAACAATAGCCTTGTGCCTTGTTCCTAGGATAAGATTAGTTCTCTTTCAACAATCGCTCGGTATCTCACTATGGGAAACGCCTCAGGCGTGATAGACTATGGAAGCACCAATCACACCACGTCTGCACGCAGGGCAGACCAATCACAGCTAAGATAGTGGCCCGCCCCCTTCACATATAACCAGCTGTGATGCCCTGAAACGGCATTCTTGTTCTCTTCCCCGTGAAGAGTTCATAAACAGACCGTCAAGGTTAACGTTGCTGAACGCAGTACAGCCAGACGAAAACCTGTTGTGGGTTTTTACTGTATTCATTTCCATCTTCTCTGTCCACTCGTTACTGAGTGTCGCTAGGCCTGGCTAACGCGATGAGGCGAGCTGAGACTAGAACATTCTGACTCACCATGTCCGCTTCCAAAACATCTGCGGAGAAAGGGAGGAAGGCTCCTTCGCGCTCATGCCCGGCGGTGTGCGATTTTCATGATTTCGGGTCGCGACACGCACCCTATGTGTATCGCGTGCATGGGAGTTAATCATGCCCAGGCCGCGCTGGCGGATGCAGAGAACTGCGCGCATTGTCGGGTTATGCCCACTAGACTCCTGGAGAGGAGGCTTCGAGTGGCGGCGTCCTCCAAAGAGGATCCGGTCCTCGCTACCGCCTCTCCCTCGACTAACGGCACCCAACCTTCTCCCCCGCGTGATCTCACTTTATGGGGGGATATTATGGATTCAGAGTCCCCAGAGTTTATACCACTTTTCAACCAGCTGGTGGAAGGCGACGAAGTTGAGGGAGATGAGGAGGAGGACGAGGAAATGTTAGCTCGCCTCYTCCGAGAGGAACCGGATGATGAGGAGGAGGATGCGATCCTCTCGCTGGCCCAACCGTCCAGGCCCATGAGCGCGCAGAGTGGCGATGCGGCATCGGCGGTGGTGGACTGCGATATGATCGAGGTCTGCAAGCGCGCGGCTGCTAAGCTTGGCATCACTTGGCCAGTGACTCCGGGCGATCCAGGCGTTAAACGAGATATCTATGACGAGAAAAGGCTCCGCCTTCCCCCGACGAAACGGCTGCTTCCGGTTTTGCCGGCATGTTTAGCGGAGATGAAAAGATCTCACCGGTGCCTGTCAAGGGTTAATCATCTGTGGATGCGAGTGAGATGGAGACGCGCGGTCTCTCTAATCCTCCTGTAATTGAATAGTTGGTGGCTCACCACCTGCATTCAAACAGGCGGATCACCCTCTCATCCACTAGTCCGGCGCTTCCGGGTAAAATGGATCGCTTCACCGCATCCATGTACCAGAAAATATATAAGTCTTCGGCGTTGGCAGTCAGAGCTCTTAAGGCGACTTCAATGTTGATGGCCTACCAAGCCGAATTATTGGAGGAGCTAGGCAACCAGCTAGACACCGGTAACCCAAGCCCATCTGTCTGGGAAGAGATCTGTAATATAACAGATTTTAATCTCGCGTGGTGCGGTGCAGAGCTGTGGACACACTATGGCTCTCGCCGTCGAGGGGCAAAGATCGCTATGGCTGAACCTCTCAAGCATCGGGGAACGGGAGAAATTAGATTTTCTCGACGCTCCCTTTAATGCGAGCGGGCTGTTCGGTCCAGCGGTGGAGATGATGAGACAGAGGTGCAATCTCCAGAAGAGGGAAGGAGAGGCATTTGACATCTGTTTGCCGAGAAAAAGGGCAATGCGTCTTCCTGTTCTCACTCGGCCAGTCCCTCCGACACAAAACAGGAGGTTCGTGAACAGGCCCAGACCTGCAAGACCCCAGAGCGCAGAGCAGGCGGCTCGCTCCCCTGCAGCTCCAAGCGCTAAGCCATGGGGAAAGCAGTCATTCGCTGCAGCGGCGGTGAGGTCCAGGCCCTCTAACCCTTCTAGCAAAAAGGAGGAGACCTAGGACACAAGCTCTACATTGGAGAGACGGGCAGCACCTAGGGTTTTCTGCAATGTCCTCTCCCGTGTTCCAAGGAGGGCTTATGAAAAAGCCTCAAGTGCAAAAGCAACCACCAGTTCAATGTGGTCTGCTGAGTTCAAGCACAAGTTCTCAAGTGCAGGTTCACGAAGCACTCCAGTTTCTGAGCCCAGAGCAAATAAAAAGTCACCTGTTGCATCCAGGCTCATTGCCATGGGCGCAGGAAGCCAAAAGAGCAATAAAATCGATGAACGAAGAGATAAGTCGGTCTCTGAGCCAGCAGATCCTGGCCGGTTTTTTCCTCGCCCACTCGATGGCGCTCACGCTCCATCTATGGAATCGGTTTGCCTAAATCCTCTGGCGCTTCACGCTTGGATGGAGTGCTCTCCTATTCCATGGGTCCGCGCAACGTTAACCAAGAGTTATAGGCTTCAGTTTGCTGTAAAAACCCCTCCTTTCAACAGGGTTATAGCATCTATGGCAAAAGGGGACTCGGTTTGGGTTTTTTTTTTTTTTTTTTGGATTTTTCCCCGATTTTCTCCCTAATTTAGTCGTGTCCAATTCCTCCCCGTCACTAGGGGGCTCCCACATTAAGGCTACTACTACCACTCAGCCGGGAGGGCCGAAGACTATCACGTGTTTCCTCCGAACCACACGACGCCAGCCGACCGCATCGAACTGCTCGCTCGTGCACCGTTGGGGGTGGCGTAACACACTCGGAGGACAGCGCTATCCGCTCCCTCCGTTGCGCGAGCTCACAGACGCCCCTGAATGGCTGTAGAGCCGTGATTAACGTGGGAGCACTACGTACCTCTCATCCCTCCCCTCTGAGAGAGCTCGGCCAATCAGCTCTCTCTAGACCTCCGGCTGCGAGAGGTTACAGCACCACCCGGGATTCGAACTAGCGATCTCCGGATGATAGGGCGAGCGCATTAACCACTGCACCACTCGGAGGCCTCAGTTCCTCCTCAAAAACCCGAAATTTCCACCCTCTTGGAAAAGAGGGCTATAAGACGAGTTCCAGGGGGGGAAACTCAGAACGGCTATTACTCCCGTTATTTTCTAATCCCAAAGAAAGGAGGGGGGTTATGCCTGATTCTGGACCTGTGTGCTCTGAACAGGCACTTAAGAAAATACAAATTCAGGATGCTCACGGTCGGAGCTCCATCCGCAGGGGGGACTGGTTTTCCGCGGTAGATCTCAAAGATGCGCATTTTCACATAAGCATCTATCCCGCGCACAGGAAATATCTCGGGTTTTCTTTTCAGAACAAAGCATACGAATTTGTTACTCTTCCATTCGGGCTGAGCCTAGGGGGCTGTGTTGGGCAGCGTGTCCATGAAGGAAGGTTGTGACAACGGATGCGTCCCTCCTAGGATGGGGAGCTGTCTTTCAGGGCAGATTGGTAAATGGTCGTTGGACGCCCCAGCTCCACACGTTGCACATAAACCTTTTGGAGCTATTGGCGGTATTTCTGGCTCCGAGACATTTCCTACCATTTTTAACGGGATGCCACGTCTTAGTCAGAACAGACAACACGACGGTGGTGGCATACATCAATCGTCAAGGGGGAACGTGCTCGCTACAACTCCACAATCTAGCAAGAAAGCTGATTGTTTGGAGCAGCGTGCATTTCAGCTCACTGCGCGCGACGGACGTTCCAGGGATTCTCAATGTAGGAGCGGATCTCCTTTCAAGGGGAAATCCATTATACGGAGATTGGACAATTCACCCGCAGGTGGTGAATCAAATTTGGGAAAAGTACGGCAGAGCTGTCATAGATCTCTTCGCCTCGCAGGTAAACGCAAAGTGTCTGCTTTACTTCTCTCTAAAGGACGTGAATGCCCCGTTGGGTGTGGATGCGATGGCACACGAGTGGCCAAGCGGGCTGCTTTACGCATTCCCACCGCTAAGCCTAATTTCTCCCACTCTAGACAGGGTAAGAGAAAAAGGATCATCTCTCCTCCTAGTAGCTCCTCGTTGGACAGGGATGCTGTGGCTGGCAGAGATTGTCCAGCTTCTTCAGGGAGAGCCCTGGCAACTTCCGCTATGCAGGGACCTGCTGTCACAAGCAGGAGGTCAGATACTTGACCCCCTCCCGGAGAGACTCAACCTTTGGTTCTGGCCCGTGAAGGGTTGAATTTGAATGCGCTCGGGCTTTCCCAGGAAGTTATAAACACTATCCAGTGTGTCCGAGCTTCGTCAATGCGCTCATTATATAATCTCAAATGGCATGTTTTTGAGAACTGGTGCGCGCGTAGAGGGGTTATGTTCGGTAGCGGATATTCTCTGCTTTTTGCAGAACTTAATGGACAGGGGCAGAGCCTTTTCCACCATTAAGGTTTATCTGGCTGCTATTTCAGCATGCCACATTGACATTGGAAAAGCTTCGGTTGGTCGACACCCTCTTATATGCCGTTTTATGAAGGGAGTGAGGGGTCTGAGACCAGTACTAAAGCAGCGCATCCCATCATGGGACTTAGCCAAGGTCCTGAATGCCTTAACCCAGGCTCCTTTTGAACCTTTGGAGACGGTTCATATAAAACTCTTATCTCTGAAAACGGTCTTGCTCCTCGCCTTAGTTTCGGCTAAGCGAGTGGGGGAGTTACATGTTTTGTCAGTGCATGAGGCATGTCTGGAATTTAGTCCGGATGGCAAAAGGGTTGCATTATTGCCTAACCCGGCCTTCGTTCCTAAGGTCTGGGACTCGGGTTATAACTGCATGACCTTACAGTTGAATGCTTTTTACCCGCCAACGTTCTCTTCGGAGGAGAAACGCATTTTACATACGTTATGTCCGGTGCGGGGGTTATGGCAGTATGTGAATAGAACGCGAGCGTTCAGGAAGAATGATGAGCTGTTCATCTCATGGGCTGCTCAGTGTATATGCAAGCCGATCTCATCGCAACGTCTCTCTCACTGGATGGTGGAGGCAATCGAGTTGGCTTATACAGCTATGGGTCTTAATTCAATGATGGGCTTAAAGGCCCATTCGACGCAGGGTATGGCCACTTCATGGGCTTTGTTTAAGGGGATCTCGGTAGGAGACATTTGCGCAGCTGCAAGCTGGACTTTCCCTCATACGTTTATCAGATTTTACCGTCTGGACGTCACTGCGCCAACATTGGCTCATGCAGTGCTCAAGATCGGCTCATGAAGAAAATAAGAGGTTGGTTTCAGTTTCATTTCACCAGGTCCGTCAGCGGCTTCGGAAAGCAGGCGCTACGGGAGTGGGCCATATCATTCCCATAGTGAGATACCGAGAGATTGTTGAAAGAGAACGTTAGGTTACTTGCGTAACCCCGGTTCTCTGAAAACAGCGAGGTATCTCACCAAGCTTCCCTTCTCGCATTACACGGGGGAAGAGCGTGCTTAAGAATGCCGTTTCAGGGCATCATAGCTGGTTATATGTGAAGTGGGCGGCCACTATCTTAGCTGTGATTGGTCTGCCCTGCCCACGTGCAGACGTGGTGTGATTGGTGCTTCCATAGTCTATCACGCCTGAGGCGTTTCCCATAGTGAGATACCTCGCTCTGTTTTCAGAGAACCGGGGTTACGCAAGTAAACTGACGGTTTCACCACATCTTTGACCTGGATAAAGTGTTTAATGACAATACATGAGCGAACAAACGAACGTTGAAAGAGTTCATACTCGCATCTCTTCGGGGCGTCATCGGCATACTGCTTAGGAGGATTGAATGCATCAGTCTCGCTCTGCATGATGGTGAGATCCTCACTCAGGCCTGTGCTAGCTTGGCCGTTTTGTCTGTCCGTGGATAAAGAGCAGTATCATATTCAAATTTGATTTGTGACATACACAGTATGATATGAAGTGAAATGCTTATACCACTGCAAGAGAATTTACAAATGAGAAATATTAGAGAAATATGGAAATACACTTTAGACTTTTTAAATTTACATTATGTACAAGAATAACAAAAATAAAATAGCAGAATAGAAATATAAAAAAATAAATAATAGAATAATATCAGTAGGTCAAAACACTGAAAGGTTCACGATTCCACTTCCAATAGGACTCGGTCACTAACTGTAAAGAAGACAATCATATTTCGAGAAATGAAAATGTGTCAGAACTTATCACCTGCTGCTCTCTTTGACCTTCTTGCCTTTGCTTCTGCCGGGTGAGACAGACTGTCTCTGTGATGCTGCAGGCACAGTGAGCCTGTTTTCATACCCCACCTCCTCCATAGGCTCCTGCACATGAAGAAAAAAAAAACTTAATGAACTACTCTAACACAAAACCCTTTTTTTTTCACAGATCCATAGTTTGTGAACAGTTTCTACTTTTGTGAAGATTTCCTGTTCTCACTTACACACACAGTAGTCATTTCTGAGTCATTCCAGCATCTTTTATCTCTCTATCTTGTTAAGTTAATTAACTTAAAAAGTTAAGAGTTAGTGGTATAGGTCGGGTTTTCTCAAGTCAGTCTTAAATCAGAGACGAGTACACTGCAAGTAATCAGAGCCAAAGTCCAAAACCACAAAAAAAAAAGTTAATCTTTGCTTTCCCCAGAATTAACCATATGGTTAGGTACCGTATATGACTAGTTCTGGGTGACACTACGGATCGTTCTAGGGCAAGAAATGCATTAAGTTTGTATTAAGTACACTAACTTTGAAAGATGCCAGCTTGATTTTGTTCAATGGGACTACAGTCGGCGGAACTTTTTGTACGGAATGAGGTAGTGGAATTTATTACAGATTACTTACGAGGGTGAGTCATGATAATAATAATAATAATAATAATAATAATTATTATTATAATTTGAATGAACTTTCAGAAAAGACGAGTACATCATTCTTCTACATAATCGCCTTTGCTTTTTAATACACCTTGCCCATCTGCCAACAAGCTTTGGTATTCCCTCATTAAAAAGTGTTGCGAGCTGCGAATGCACCACTGTCTTCACGAGAATTGAATCTTCGCCCTTGTAGGGCTGCTTTCAGGGGATCAAGCAGATGAATGTCTGATGGAACAAGATCAGGACTATAGGGGCTCAAAATGTAAGTGTCGACAATGTGTGCAGAAGTGTGTGGATGTACTGTATATCGTCAAGATCACAACGCCCTTGGATAGCAGTGCTCTGCGTTTAATCCAAAGTTTAGGCTTAAGCTCTTCAATCAGATTCTCACTGTAACGAGCACTGTGGATAATTTTTGACTCGCAGTAAAAAATTATATTATATTTCGAAACCTGTATACGGAGCAGGAGCATTTAAAATGACCAAGACCTATAGTAATGTATTTGTACGCCTCAAAGTGTTGATTTAAGACAGACTTGAGGAAAATAAGCCATACTAGTAAGACCGCAAGATTGCAGCTTTATATAACCAAGAAATTAAAAACCTCCTCTGTTCTGAAGACTTTCCCATGTCATGATAGCATCATAAATAAATAAATAAGCACACCACTTCACCACTGGATGATTCAACACTGTGATAAGAAGGACCTTAAAGCTTACTTCATCAGCAGAGGGAAACCGTGTGCCCTGAGTATTCCCCACTGCAGTGAACGTCTGACTCTTCTGCTTTTCAAGATGCTTTTCCTGTTCACTGTTTTTCAGCCACACACACACACACATATGTACAGTATGCACATTTCTTATCACATTTTTAAGAAAAATCATGCCATCACTGTTCATCAGTATATGTGTATAGATTTGATATTATGATGTAAACAGAAGGTAGGAAAGTTGCCTACTTACTGGTAAGCCTTTTTAAACTGGGCAAAAACGGCCTGGATTTGCCGAATGCTCGCAATCTGAAAGAGTTCAGAAAATCACTGCCACTGAAAAGACAGTGCTGATAATATTATTCGTTCCGAGTTACGATTCATCCTCCATCTTCTCCCCTTAACCCAAATGTAGTCAGTTACCCAAGACATGTTTGATAGTTGTGTTGCTTAGATGCTTTCGGAATTGATCAATCAGATGGCCATCTTTCACATTATACATTTCTTCCAAAAACTGTGTAATGATTTAGACCAACATTTAGGTTTGCATGTTAGCTTTGTAGCTTCATTACAATAATGAACCAGCATTAGACACTAAACACTAAAACAAAATAAAAAACCTTTTTAACCATTTCCATTGTACTGTACCGTGATTTCATCCAGAGTGCCAGCCAGGTATCTGTGAACCTCGCTCCTTATCAGTGCTACCTGCGTCTCCGACAGGTCCTCGTATGTCTCAGCTGCTCGATTGGCCTTTGTGCAAAAAGCAGAGCGCAAATCGAGACTTATTAATAAACTAGTTATTATCAGGGGATGGAACAGCTAATCGGCAAAATCGGTAATATTCATTAACCAAAACACAACAAATTAATGAATGTAAAGAACATTTTGAAAAGAGAATTACGTTTTTAAAAATATGTTAAACAAATGAACACAAATTTCAACATCAGTTAACTCTATGTTTATAAGCATAATTAGATTTTTTTTTTTTACATTTTATATTTTTAATATACAGTATCAAGGTAGATGTACGTTCAGATGTCCACATACTTTTGGCTACACAGTGTATAGATTTCCCGTAGGTGTGCGTTCGGCTTTTGGCTATACCGTGTATAGATTGCTTGTGTTGTGTTATTCTGTACTGAACCAAGTGAATACTAACCAGTGTGTTCTGAAAGGAAAGCTCCTGCTTCAGAAGTTGGATTTCCTTCTGCAGCGTTTCAACCTGGAGCTGAACAGCAACAATTCGAGTGATGAGTGTTAACTTATTCTCAGACTCTGTTAAACCTGTTTTAATCCAAGATTCTCTTTTCACACTGCTCTAGATATCAGATCCACTTCCACAGTGTTTCTCTTACTCTTACTCTCTCTTACTTTCAGTTTCTGAAATACTGTGAACTCGTGCATTACAGTCTAACCGGAGTGTGACACACAAGTCCCTTGTAACGCATTGTAACATATTCCGACTCCTACCACAGGGTCGATGTGCTTGTTGAGAGCCGGCTCGGTGCACACGCACTTCATCCTGGCAGCAAAGCGGAGCGTGGAGAGCTGCGAAACACACGAGATATACAGAGCTGCAGTCAGTTTAAGGTAAAAATGACAGCTTGATCTTGTCTTTGCACAGAGGAAGCTGTTTACCGTCTCATCGATCTGTCCTTCCTCGCCGTAAATGTTGGCCACCAGCACTGTGTTACAGTTTCCACCTGCACGCAGACAAGTTGGGCATGACCTCAGCCTTATATATTACATATTACACATGCTCCTGGTCTTGATAAAGGATCAAAATTTGATTCATATCATCATTCTGTTATGGAATCAAAAAGTATAAAGAGGCTGAAAAAAATTCCCACATCCATCCAAAAACTCCAAAAACTAGCGGAAAGCCATCTGGAATGAGATGTTTAGGTGTAAACAAACATCTGGTCACCTTTAGGGCATGTGTATTTTAAGCTTCGGTGAATGAAACTGACCGAGAGAATCTTTAAGAGCGTGCGTCAGCTTGCTTTGTCTGAAGGGCACGTGCTCTCTGCGTCTGTCAGCCAAGGCCAAGATGGCCTGCTCCAGGAAGGACAGAGATCTGTTAATGTACAGGGCTTCTTTCTGCACCTGACCCTCCGACTAGAAAAAAAAGAGAGAGAGAGACACTGAAAGGGTCAGTCAGAACTAGAAAAGGCTTTTTTTTTTTCTTCAATTTTGCCGAATTAGTCATTTATAACAATGACAGTGATGCATGACCTCACCCCAGTTTTGCTCAGCCTCTCAGAACCTGCGAGGTCCACCAGGTTGAGTTTGGACGTGACATACGTTGCATTTGACAGTGTCCGAGAGCGGGACTAAGACACAACCAGACATACAGACAAAACTTAATACTTCCAGTTGTGTTCAAAATAATAGCAGTGTGTTGAAAAAAGTGAGTAAAGCGCAATATCCATATAACAGCAAATGCATGCTCTATTCTGAATCACAACGTGAAGAAAAATGTATTATTGTTACTAAATTACTAAGTGTATTATTAGCTTACAGAAAGTGAAGAAAAAAAACTATTAGTCTGTTCAAAAAAACAGCAGTGTCATCATTCATCTTTACAAAGTGATGAATTTACCGTTTAAACAAAAATACTTGAAGTTTAATCTTTCTTGTACACCTCTGAACTAATATTTAGTTGTATAACCATGGTTTCTGAGGACTGCTTCACATCTGCTTCACACGATTCCTCTGCATTTCTTGGTTTTGCCTCAGAAATGGCATTTTTACCATCAGCTTGAATATAGTAGAAACTATATTCAAGTTTATCTATTGGATTAAGGTCTGGAGATTGGGCTGGACACTCCATAACGTTAATCTTCTTAGTCTGGAACCAAGATGCAGTTCTCTTACTGGTGTGTTTGGGGTTGCTGTCTTTTTGAAACACCCATTTCAAGGGCGTTTCCTCATCAGAATAAGGCAACATGACCACTTTAAGTATTCAGATGTACTCAAATTGATCAGTGATCCCTGAAATGGGATAAATAGGCCCAACACCATAGTTATACAATTATTGATCTGGTTACTGATGTTGGACTGCTATTATTTTGAACACAACTGTATACATGTCACACAAGTGTAAAGAACTTATCCGTCATGTTTAAATAAAAGTACAAAGCTGATCAAGTGGATGAGGAAGACAATAAGGAATGTTTGATTTGCCAAAACAATATTGGTGCTGATTTTTGCTTTCCAAAAAGTCACTAACTTCAGCTGTTTTGTTAAGATAATATGTCCTCAAGAAATGTAATGCGTCAAGATTATAGTATTAATACTAAAATGAAGCATATGACCTGTAAAAAAAAAATTGTCACTTAAATTAAAGCATTTAATTTTTTTTTTTTTAAATGCTCCATATTAGACACACACCTTATGTTACATGGCCATAGAAACAGTAGAAACTATATTCAGTTAAAATTGCTTTTTGTAATCTGGCCAATTATAGTGTTAACACATATACCACTGAAATTCCAGTGCGACCTCAGTGCTTTGCATGAGACATGTTTTTTGGTAAAAGCTGAAAAAGCGAAAAATCTGTTGTGTAATATACACTTTTTCAGGTTTATGTCTTTTCATGTGAAATCTAAATTGGCCAGGTTTCACCTGAATGACAATTAGGATCATTTTTGAATTTAACACTACATAAAAGGGCATGAGATTGTATTTAGCAAATGTGTTTCTTTTTATCTGATAAGAATTATAAATGTGTTTGCATATTTACAAAAAAAAAAAAAAAACATGGACCTGGAGATAGAAAGCATTAAGTATTATGATTTTTTTTTTTATTATCTCAGACGGTGTACAAATATGTGATTCCTCCTGGATTTGATGGGGCCATTTGGCTCATTCAGTACTTCTATTCCAAATGAGATGCTCTGCTTTACACTTTCTTTACACAATTTTACACAACTTTACACAATTTGCATAAAATGATGTGCCGGTACCGGGCCTGGAGCCTATCCATGACTCAGGGCACAAGGCAGCGTACACCCTGGACAGGGTGCCAATCCATCGCAGGGCACACACACATACACACTCTCACATTCACACACTACGGCCAATTTGGGATCGCCAATTAATTTAAACTCCATGTCTTTGGACTGTGGGAGGAAACGGGAGTACCCGGAGGAAACCCACCTTGTTCCACATACCACGTGCCTTGGCACTTTTTTTTAAAAATAAGTTAGCTTCTACCCCTTGTGTTAGAAGCTAATAAGTTAGTTGTGTTAGCCGTTAACAATACATGGACGGTTCAGAGGCAATTTGGAACGACTGGAAGCAGAGACAAAGTGTTGTTTGGGATGTTTCTGCCATGTCTCCATGGCAGACAGACGTCATGAAGATGCATCAGGTGCAAAAGGTCAATTGTTCTCACCTCAATGTAGAGAGTAAAGATGCAGTGTGACCGGGACGAGTTCTTATTGAGGGCATTTTCTCCTATTATTTTACTCATCTCTCCCTGAAAAAACAGTGATGACAGGGTATACTGTATATTCGTACACAAGTACATTTTGCACAAATTTCACGTTTCAATCTAAAAAAACTAAATCGACTGTGTTTTAATGGAGCAGCATGATTGAAACATCATGGTTCACCTCAAATAGCAAGTTTAGTGCCTCCTCTTCTCTGTGCACCGGATGTAAGGACAGGCCCTTTACTGAAACCCCACCGTCTGGCTCTTCCACCACAGCTAAGGTTCCACAGTGCTTCTTCTGTCCGCCTTTTACAGATGCTAGCAGGTCCACCAACGTCTCGTTGTAAATCTCCAGAAAGGACAGGCGCACAGTGAAGGTGTGTTCTACACGATTGCTGATCTCATGGAACACCTGAGTACATGAGAGATTTTTCGAGGAGCTTTTATTTTTTTTTTTGTCTGGGTTTGTTTTTCTACCTACTGTACTTCTTCCTTGCGTAAGTTTGCAGCTTGTTACATATCCAGGATTAAAACAGAGTGTAGTCCTGGTGTAGTTCACATGATATAGCATTTGCATACCTCCTGTATTGCACGAGGGATGATCCCTCGTTGTTTGTAACTTTCAGTGGCGCCGGTCATTGTGAAGGTCTTTCCAGCTCCAGTCTGCCCGAAGCACATAACTGTTCCTAATGCGATAGAGAAAAATTATGGTTGTTTCAAACTGCAATAATTTGTGTGCGTATGCATATATGTACAGTATGTACACCCACCATCCACTTTATTAGGAACACCTGTATACCTGCACATTCATTCATATGATTATTTAATCACTCAACCATGTGGCAGCAACACGACGCATACAGTAATGCAGATACAAGTCAAGAGCTTCAGTTAATGTTTACAACCAAACATCAGAAAGTGTGATGTCTGTGATTTCTGGTTTCCAATGCCAGGTAGGCAGGTTTGAGGATTTTAGTAAATACAGTGGCCTTTTTTTCATTCTTGAACTTTTTAGATTCAGTGATTTTGTGATGTTTCTTTTGGCAGACGCACTCATCTAGAGCGACTTACATTTTTATCTCATTATACAGTACATTTGAGGGTTAAGGGCCTTGAAGCTCTTGACCTGTATACTGTATGCATGATTACAGAGGTGGAAAGTAACGGATTACATTTACTTGCGTTACTGTAATTGAGTAGTTTTTTTGTGTCTGTGTACTTCTACTTTTTAATGTAATTTTTAAAATCTGTAATTTTACTTTTACTTAAGTATGTTTTGTTTGAAGTATTGTAATTCGCTACATTTTAAATCATATGTAAAACAACTGAATGAAAATGCCAAAAATATTATGCTTTGCTCCGTTGCGCTCGCGTGTGTGTGTGTGTATCGTGTCCTGGTCGCGCGCCGCTCCAGACTCCACCCCAGGTTTTCTGACTGTCCACACATCGGCATCTACTTGACCTTCCACACGGTCGCTTCCGCCCTGAGAGTGACGTCATCAACCAGCGCCACCAGATATAAACCGGAGAGAGACGCGGGAAAGAAGAAAGAGATTGTGATTTTGGCGTTTTTATATTTGGTTGTGTTTTCTGGTTTTGACTTTTTGCTTCCCATTGACTTTGATTTATTGATACTTTGATTATTGGTTTGGTTGGTCTTTGTATATATTTGTAGATAATTTCACTCTGTTTGTGCATCACCAGTAGTAGGGGCGTGGCTGCCATTTATTTTGGGAAGAGGGAATTTATTCACTGTTTTAGGTTTAGGGAGTTGGGGAAGCTACCTGTATTTTTATTTGTGTGTGTTTTTTTTGTAGGTAATCTAGCTACTAA
This sequence comes from Clarias batrachus, assembly GCA_003987875.1. NCBI lineage: Eukaryota > Metazoa > Chordata > Actinopteri > Siluriformes > Clariidae > Clarias > Clarias batrachus. The sequence continues at coordinate 233,275 of QMIH01000752.1, forward strand.
ATATAAATACTATTTAGTTTATTATTTTGGCCACCCTGAATCTGATCCTCCTCCTGTTGTGTGTGTGTGTGTGTGTGTTTGTAAAGCAATACAAACCTCATTATTTCATCAGTTAATGACTGGATCTAGTTCTTTCTGCCATATACCACCATTTCCATCCATTTTAAAATAAAACCATTCTTTTGCCTAACGGCTCAACCCTAGACTGGGACGTAACGCCATATTTAAGTGACCACTTTGATTTTCAAGCACAAGAAACACAACAGCTTTATTATGCAAAGGTGTTCCTTTAGTTAAAAACAACTAGTTTGAGATTTATATCTGCGTATCTTTTTTGAACTACGCTAGAGTGCCTCATACCAGCCCCGCTGTTAAAAAAAACAAACAAAAAAAACTGAGTAAATTTTTTATGAGCTACTTTTACTTGAGTAGATTTTTAGAATGGTAACTTTACTTGTACTTCAGTAAGATTTCACTGAAGTAACCATACTTTTACTTGAGTTCAAAATTTTAGTACTCTTTCCACCTCTGCATGATTATATGTGCTGCTGACACATAATAGGCCTATTAGATAACTGCATAAATGCTTAGTTATAAAGTAGACAGTGAGGATCCATCAGTCTTACTGACCATTGTAGCCCTCCAGAGCTCCAAGCACCACACTGTGCGCGACCTGAGCATACACTGCTTCTTGTGATACATTGTGCATGATGCCATTGAGCCGAAAAGACCAAGAGCTCATCTGATTATTCAACACCCCTTTCTTGGCATTCTTTCTCAGCCGTACATTCACCATCTAAGAGAAGTGACATTAATAAACATGTAAACTTCAGTATGTTGTGTTATGGTGGAGGAAAGCAGTGTAATGTGGGCAATATAAGTTACGCTAAATTAAATAGTGTCTACTTCCTTGCTTGTATTTGTGTACCTGTTTATCAGGCATGACTTCCATGAGCTCTTGTGCAAACTGTGTTGTGGGTCTGATGCGGACGTACACCATAACCTCATTGTGCACGCTCATAATTCCTGTAATTAATATATCAATGAAACATGCATAAAGCAAAGCATGTGCAAGGACAGTTACTGTAACAGTTTCTCTATGTCAAGCACAGCACAGTCTTATGCAAAATTTTTGGCACCCCTTGATAAATAACAGCTTTTGGTGATTTATTTAATTGAAAAGATGTTAACACAATCTCTCTTAAATGGAAAAAATGCACAATATTTTCAGCAAACATTGGTGCATAGTTACTTTTTATGTCATAAATTGAACAAAGATTAAAAATAAAAACATTATTGTGGCACTGTGCAAAAGTTTGGGCGCCCTACATAATCAGTACTTAGTAGCACCTCCTCTGGCAGATCACAGCTTGCAAACGCTTTTTATAGCCAGCTAAAAGTCTTGGGATTTTCTCCCATTCTTCCATGCAAAAGGCCTCTAGTTCTGTAATATTCTTTGGTCGCCTTGCGCAGCTCTTTTAAGATCCACTCACAAATTTTCAATGATTTTTAAATCCGGGGACTGTGAGGCTATTCCATTCCACTGGCTGCAACACAACCCCAAAGTACAGTATGATAGATCCACCCCCATGCTTAATAGTTGGCAAGGTGTTCTTTTCATGAAATGCTGCTCCTTTTTTTTTCAAACATTCCTTCACTGATTGTGGCCAAAGAGTTTTATTTTACCTTCATCAGTCCACAGCTCTTGTTTCCAAAATGCATCAGGCTTCTGTAGATGTTCTGTTGCATACTTCTGAAATTGGAGTTTATGATGGTGACGCAGGTAAGGTTTTCTTCTGCTGACTCGTTCATGAAGATCTTGTCTGTGCAAGCATCGCTGCACCGTGGAACGGTGCACCACCACTCCTGAGTCTGCTAATTCTTCCTGCAGGTTTTTTAAGTCAAATGGGGGTTTTGATTTGTCTTTCTGACCAGCATACGAGCAGTTCTCTCTGGTCTTCCAGATCTCATCTTGACCTCCACTGTTCCCCTGATCTCTTAATTACATTTCTCACTGTGGAAACTGCAAGCTGACAACGCTTTGCTATCTTCTTGTAGCCTTCTCCTACATTGTGTCATCAATAACTTTCATTTTCAGAGTCTTACACAGCTGCTTAGAGAAACCCATGGTTGTTGGGTGTCCACAAGTCTGTGCACAAAGTTTGAAGAGTCAAAGTATTTGTAAAGCTTTGAAATTGGCATTTACTAATGACAGCTTTTGCCATGCATCAGATCTAATGAGCTGATTAAGGTCTGAAACCCTGTAAATAGAATCTGAGACTCTGGGACACTTAGGATGCCCAAACGTCTGCACAGTGCCATAATAATGTTTTTATTTTTAATTTTTGTTCAATTTATGGCATAAGAAGTAATTATGCATCAATGTTTGCTGAACATATTGTGCATATTTTCCATTTCCGAGAGAGACTTTGTTTACATCTTTTCAATAAAAAAATCACCAAAGTCTGTTATTTATCAAGGGTGCCTAATCTTTTGCATGAGACTGTATATAGCAACTGATAAAAGTCTTGTGGGTTTGGCACGAAGAAAAAGACAATGAAGGCTTCTATAATTTTAACAAAATACGCACATCCTCCACCAGTTAATCATGAATTATACACTTATACACTATTCCAAATTCAATTCTCTTTCACTCACTCACTCATTATCAATACACCCTGGGGGTGCCAATTCCTTGCAGGGCAATTTGGGAACATCAGTTAACCTAATCTGCATGTCTTTGGACTGTGGGAAGAAACCGGAATTCCCAGAGGAAACCCACCAAGCATGGGGAGAACATGCAAATTCCATGCACACAGACCAGAGGTGGGAATTAAACCCTGGAGATGCAAGGAGACAATGCTAACCACTAAGCCACCATGCCACCCAATGGTCATTGAGATGATTATGTTGCAAAGCTGAATAAAAAAAAAAAATTGGGAAATCTATATGAATCAAAATGATCAGATGCAGAGGCTGGCGGTGGCAAGGAAAAACTCCCTGAGATGACAATAGGAAAAAAACCTTGAGAGCAACCAGACTCAATGGGGAGCCCATCCTCATTTTGGTTCTATCGAATAGCAGGAATTGATTTGCTGTCATACTGTGTATTAGGAGGCTGGATGTTCGATATAACAGGAGATGTGTTTAAGTTAATATGGAGTCCAGCTCATTATTGGAGGCTCGGATACAAAACTGTCTGTAAGAATTTCAGTCCTGATCTATTAAGCGACTGCAGTTACAAGCCATCAGAAAACATCGGTTGAGTCCAAAACCATCTTCATGGTTCAGCCCCCAGTCAGCACAAACATCCCAAGCAGACCACATGGGCATCCATGCGATCTTCAGCCAATAGCGGGGCTCCAGGATGAGTCTGACGGGTCTGGATGCTATTTGTTCAGTTATTAGCACTGTCGCCTTGCACCTCAGGCTCGATTCCCGTCTCTGTGTACATGGAGTTTGCATATTCTCCCTGTGCTCGGTGGGTTTCCTCCCACAGTCCAAAGACATGCAGATTAGGTTAATTGGCATTCCCAAATTGCCTGTAGTGTGTGAATGAGAGTGTGTATGTGTGTGTGCCCTGTGATGGATTAGCACCCTGTCCAGAATGTATCCCGCCTTGTGCACTAAGCCACCTGGGATAGGCTCCCCGCGACCCTGAATACAGGATAAAGCGGTATAGGAGATGAGTGAGTGAATGAGTGTTGAGTTATTTGTTAACATATTTAAAATACAATTTATTTATTTTTATTATATAACTATTTTATATAACTAACTTATTACTAGAGTTAAGTAATATTTTAAGAAGGTCCAAGCCAGACAGAGAGTGTGCTATAAATTCATCCTACCCACTAGCCTATTATCCGATCCTACAGCTCATCACGCATGCGCGGACCAAAAAAATACGGCATGTTTCGCTGCTTTAGCGCCCCGCCAAAAAATCCATGCTACTACAATAAAACGGGTGGTATTGAGTTGTTGTTTCTTTTAATCGTTTTTGTTTTGTTGTACGTTTTATTTGTATGGTTAATTAACCACTCGACTAGTGGACTGATGGGTAACTTTAAATCCCCATGTCAGTACGTGCTACCAGTGTTTAAGCGATACGGATTATATTCTGATAAATAACGTCACAAAGTGCTACAAGTATGTCAGGACATGTAACCCAAGATAAAACTATAAATATTAATATATTTTTGCAAAAATGCTATTTAACCATTCAAAACTATAGGCTACTTACAGTATGATGAACACATTTCTACTACTGGTAGGAAACATATAACGGATTATTAATGAACATAGAGGCTTGTCAAACTCACCTTTCTCATTTATATTGTACTTTCGGCGAAGTTTTTTATTTATTTATTATCTTAGCCGAGTTATCATAGCCTCGGCTCCTCGGTTACACTCATCGTCATTACTGCTAACTCTGGCTAGAGCAGCGTGTTGACACGGTTGCCAAGACAGCAGTGCAGTGGGTGGAGACACAAAAATGGGAACGCCCCATACCGGAAGTCTTTGCACATCACTATATGGATAAAAGCATTTAATGCTTTTAACTAAGCATTGTTAACACTGTTAATTATTGAATTCTGTTAAATATTGAATATTGTTTCAGTCAGGCCGCTTCTCCCCAGTGAAGTGCCATCTTAATGCTTAAGTATACCAAGACAATGGGCAATGCTGTGCTTCTAACTTCTAGTTCTATTCCAACATGACTGTGCACAAAGCAAGGACTATAAAGACAAGGTTCGATGAGTTCAGTGTGGAAGAACTTGACTGACCCTGACCTCAACCTCATCAAGCACCTTTGGGATGACCTGGGCTTCTCGTCCAACACCAGTGCCCGAGCTCATAAATGCTCTATAGAATGATTGGGCATAAATTCCCACAGAAACACTCCATTATCATGTGGACAGCCTTCCAAGAAAAATGAAAAAGAGGGAGCAACTCCATATTGAAGTATATGTATTTGGATAAAATGTCATGGCAGGGTTGGTTAAATACTTTTGCCAATACAGTTGGCACATTTCAACTGGTTGTAACAGTCATATTTCTACGTACCACGTGTAAAAATATCTGCTTTGCTGACACTTTCGAGCCAAATGTGATGAAAATGCTCATACACTAACTCCGGCAAGGACTATTCAGTGTGAGCCACGACTAATCCATTCAAATTCCACAGTCGTCCAATGTGGATTTTCTGTGGGAATGTTGTCTCCTGCAGAATGGTGTGGGCTGTTCACAGTGGGCTCGTGACAGTGCTTGTGTTTGCTGTGGTGATAATCCAGAGATTACTACATTCTGCTCTGGTGATATTAAGTAAAATGTAAAAGGAAAACAGTTAAAGGTACCCCTTTGTCAAAGGTTCAAAATAGCCAAATTGTGATTGGAAATTAACATAATTACCTGAATTGCTTCAGGGTCGAGGATTTGATTTTTGATTTTGAATTCACTGTGCTTGGTAGGGGGGCACGGTGGTGTAGTGGTTAGCACTGTCGCCTTGCACTTCCAGTGTCCGAGTTTGATCCCTGGCCAGGCTCGATTCCTGTCTCTGTGTGCATGGAGTTTGCATGTTCTCCCCGTGCTTGGTGGGTTTCTTCCGGGTACTCCAGTTTCCTCCCACAGTCCAAAGACATGTAGGTTAGGCTAATTGGCGTTCCCAAATTGACTGTAGTGTGTGAATGAGTGAGTGTATGTGTGTGTCTGTGCCCTGCGATGGATTGGCACCCCATTCACGGTGTACCCCACCTCGTGTCCTAAGTCTCCTGGGATAGGCTCAATCCCCCCCCGTGACCCTGAATACAGGATTAAGTGGTATAGATGATGAGTGAGTGAGTGTGCTTGGTAGGTTTCCTCTCACAGTCCAAAGACATGCAGATTAGACTAATTGGTGTTGACAAATTGTTTATAGTGTGTGTGTGCAGCACTCTCTTTCTCTTTGCAAAAACAATATTTTATACATTATAGTATGACACAAAAGTTTTATAACCATAATTATTACATTACCTATCAATAATTACATTTTTCAGAATGAATGGGAGGATGCTTGTTTATGTGGTCTGCTCAAAAAGGACCTGCTCATGAAAAGTTTCTGAAATCTTTTAATTTTGCATTTTCTTCAGGATTTCTGAAATTATAATATTATTGTAATTTACATGTTTATATATTGACTTCAGAAGTAAATGTCTCTCAAAATTCTTAGAAATCTCTGAAAGTCAGACATTGAAAATTTCTGAGGCTCTCCAACCAATGTAGGTTCATATCAAGAAAACTACACACATTGACAGTGTGACAGCAACGGCTGCCACACCGCCCAACAGCATCACCACGAACATCTGGCTCCGGTCACAGAACCGCCCCTGTGCCTCCTCGTCATTACACAGCAGCCCCAGGGAAGCGCTATCGGTGCTGAGCGGCTCACTGTCCTGGGGACCTTGTGCCTCTACTGTCCAGCGCAGCACGTTAACCTTCATCTCCATTTCTTCCAGAGTGCAGTCCACCTGTGCGATCTCCTGCTCCAGCTGGCTTCGCTCGAGGCCTTCCATACTGGCTGTCTGCTCTCCGTGCTCCTCCTGAAGATTCGGCACGCTCAGAGCACGAGCTGCTACTTCTGCTGTGCCTCCTGCATGTTATTATACACAATTGTTTCAAGTCATTATATGAAAAATGTAAAACATTAAGCTTTATGGACTAGCATGGTAATCATGTGGACGTCTGAGAAAACCTAATGGATGAAGCTGAATTCAGTCTAAAAAATATATGTTAAAAATAAAAACATACTTCAACAAGTGAAGACTAGCTCATACTTATCATAGTTGTAGCTGAAAAATTTATTTGAACAGAAAAAGAAGGTTGTTTAAAAAGCCATTCTTTACATATTTAATTACAATGAATTCTACTTGCTTTATAAAGGTGTTAAATGACATTCAACATGGTGCTTCTCTGCGCTCACCCTGCATGCCCGTCTGCACCGTGGCACTGTTTTTGGCCACCGAGAAACAGCTGCCCATGTGATAAACTTTGCACAGGTCTGCATAAAAAAGCTCCAAGCACGAGGAGAAGGCCACCCATTGCAGCTCTGTCACCTTCCTTTCCTCCTCAGGCAGGGTTTTATCCCTTAGTCGGGCTGTTAGGTGGTTACGACAGGACAGTGTGAGCATCTGAGCACGTTCACGCGTCTGCTGGAGCTCGTGCCGTAGACTCCTACTGTCTGTGCAACCACCAACACAGGACGCAAGGTGCCGGTAGCATGCAACCACCTATTCAATCAGACAAGACATAGAACATACATTTAAATATATACATTTTTTATGATTGTTGTGGGTTGCCTGATGTTTTATAAATCATGATTTCTGATCATCTTTAAATATTCGAAGAAAAGTATTCTGGTTAGCAATTTATCCTCTAGAACCTGTTTTTGAACCTGATGTGAGGTTTTATATTAGTTATAACTGTCCAATAGAAATTTGCTATTTTAATCTAACTGTAGCCCTCAAATTTTATGTGAGTTTAACATTTAAAAGTTTATTAGTTCACTAATGATTCAGAGCAAGGATCCGTTATGTCCTTACATTCATAGTCATTAGTTTTTCATGTTTATGTTCATAGGTTGAGAGAATACTCATTATCTCCTAATGCTGAGCAAGATGCAGTTACAGCTAAACTGAATGAAACTCGATTGAACTAATTGAAATTTTGAGCTTGTTCATTTAGTTTGCACGGTCGCAATTATTCCTGATAATCTACTTGTCATAAGAAGGCTATTTCTGGATGAGCATTAAGGCTCTGGGTGATATCTCAGTGCCCTATATGCTGATGAAACACCCAGCGCAGAATTTTATAGTAGTTTGACTTCATTCAGTAGCTTAATCACTAAAATCAAAAGAAAAAAAAAACACATATAATATATTGTAGATTGTGAACATTCGAAAATATATTTGCGATCGATTTTCTAGTTACAGTAAAACAGTTATGCACTGGAGCGTAAAACATTATTATGCAGCTAAAGTGCTTCTTTCTCCTTAGGCTACAGGCCATGTGCTACTTCAAGATGATGATTTTATGCCAGCATGTCAGTTTTACACAAAAGGAAATAAGGACATAGGAAATATATCAAACAAATAAATAAAAGACAGAAAGAAAGAAATTGACTTGTTATTCAAATTTATTGGAAAAGATTTCACAAGCATCAATCGAACTGGATTGTAACACTTCCGTATCTGCCTCGTATTGTCCTGTGCAAATAATAACCCTATGCACAGTGTATGCAGACGAGATGAATGCATGTAACATAACTTGCGCTGTAATTTTAGGAGCGGCAAACTATTTGTAACCCACCTTTGTAAGCGAGTCCACCATGGCTTGCCCCTCTTGAAGGGACAGTGCTGAGCTCCCATCATCAGTGACCTTGTTGTTAGTGAGTAGCATAAGGTTGTTCCTTTAAAGTGGATGAGGAAACCCTCTGTCCTGGTATCTGAAAGGGTGGAATTCTCACCCGCTTAAATGTCAAGTTTCACCTTCTCTTGCTCAGCTGTTTAAATGCCATAACTCATACAGAACCTTGGAGTTCATCTAACAGATGATCCAAAATACACAATGAATATTTGTTATTTTTGTTAAAAATTTTAAAAAAGAATAAAAAAAAGTCAGCAGTGTTCCCCAAACAAGAAGAACATATAGAAAGATTGCTGTCTAAGTTGCAAACGGGGTTGGTTAATCCAGAAATGCCCCTGTGCACTGTTGTACGCAAGCAAGAGTGGCTAAGCTCATTATCCGCTGCTGAGAGGTGCAGCTATGCATTCTCTGTACATCTCTGATTCTCTGCCCGTCTGCATAGCTCCTGCCTCGCTCGCCTTTTCTTTGCTGATGCTGAAGGATGCAGAGGGAGTATTGTGTTCATGATTAGTCCTGTATTATAGATGTGATCTATGGATGTTGAAACCAAGACAGATGTTAGCGCATCAAATAAGTGAAAATCCATACACACGTTATAACCAAACTGGATTACACCTGAAATGTTATGTAATGTATTTGCCTTTGATAAGCAAAACTATATAAGGTTTCATCTGAATTATTGCTTTATTTCAATAGCACTGATTATTTGTAAGTCTATATTTGAATACTGAAGCGTCTTGTAATCCTACTATTAAACGCATGATGAAGCACACCAGAAGCCCCTTCATTACCTTAATTGGGCATTAACTAAATTAGAAAGGGTGTTCAGGTGATCTTGAGGAAAGTTATTTTGAAAGACAATATCTGAAAAAGATTTGTATGATAAAAATCATGAAATCTCTGTGGAGCGGTTTTACAGGATAGAATAAACATCATTTAATTCATAGTAACAAATCTTTGCCATGTTTAATCTTGCATGATAAAGGATTGTTACAGATCGATTTTAAATTCAATTTGTTCAGAGGCTCTTTTACCAATAACATTGATATTTATGAATTTAAAGCTTGATACGTCAACTGTATTTTTGTTATTTGCGTAGGTCTCTTCATCTGCTGTCAATATTTTCATATTTTCATACAGCTACATGGTGTCGGGCCATATGATTATAATTCATAACAAGCATTTATGCCTGACAGGTGAATGACCTCTGTGCCTAAACTAATCTGATTAAAGACAGACTAAAATAATCCCTAAACTATAGCTGGCAGATTGCCCTTAATATCCCAACTAAATCGCTTCCTTAGTGAATAATAAGGTTTCACTTTCAGCCTAGGTATTGTACAGTATATACTGTGCACGTTTTTCACTAGGGGAAAGGAAAGGGAGAAAATGTATGATTAATAAAATGGCTAAATACTCATTCTCACCTTTTTTTCAATTGTTTTGCAAGGCATTCACATTTTATTTTAAACTTCCACCACAGTGGATATGAATATTCTGATTTGAGTGAATATTCATTCATATTAATGATGAATTATATAATCAAACAGAGCCTATATAGTTTATGCTGTAACAAACAATAGGTTTACATTAATGTACATGTTCTAATCTGTTATTATTGCTATATTTTAATAGCACAGTGAACATTATGTTTTTGTTCTTTCAGCTGCTCCTGTGAACTTGTTGCCACAACAGTCCATCCGATCCGCACACAACTTGGCACAGGTTTTATGTTGGATGCCCTTCCCGACTTCCCAGCCCTTCCATTCTATCCAGTCTTGTGGTCAGCACTGCATTCACTGGCATGGGTTTGGGCCTTGGCTGGGAATCGAACCCAAGCCTTCCGCATGATAGGCAAGAAGATTCAACCCTGGTGTCATTTATAATTTACTTTAATATATTAGCACTGTTGGCAAATCACTATGGTATAAGTGAAAAAACACACTCCAATCATCTATTGTATGACAATAACGCATTGCGGTTATTAGTGGTAATTATAAAGTATAACTGCACTGCTTCATTTCACTGCTTTTATCAGTCCACTTGTCTGTGGCACTGCATAAAATTTCAGCCCTGGGAATAATTTATTACATTTGATCAGTCTGTGCGTTACTGAGGTAATATGTAATGGTATCCAGCTGTGGCTTCTTTGGGAACTACATTTGTTCATGGTGACAGTTCTCCATTTTCTTAAAAATCTCTTACAGTTAGCCTTTCTCGTTGTTATCAGAGATGAGTCCTACCACAACAGTATCATCATCAAACTTAAGATCTGGAAGTGGCCATGTAGACATACAGTATTGTAGTTGTACAATACAGTAAGTCGAGCCGGGAGCTCCAGTGCTGAAGGTGTGAGAGGGTGGAACATGTCTATGCACTTATACTGCTTGTACCAGTCAGTTCTACAGTATACTATCAGTTCCACTGACACAGGGATAGACTATGTCCAACTTGGTGGTGAGTTAAATGCTGAACTGTAGTCACCAAAGAGCATTTTAACAGAATTTCCCTTCCTTGTGTCCAGATGGCTTAGGGCTCAGGGCTGAGAGCAGCATATTGAAGAATGTCGTCCTGCTCTGTCAGCCAGAATGTAGACAAAAAACAAAATAGACAGATTAGTATGGAATAAAATCACTGTCAAAAATAATCGTGTGTAAAAAAAAAAAAAGATTTGTGTGTAATTCTGTGTTTTGTCCAAGTTGGATTCCAAAATTTTTTTTACGCACGATTATTTTTGACCAGCTCACTCAGCTCTTCTATTAAACAACCAGTTTTAGAACCCCAATCTTATTTAAAGACCAGAGGTGACAGGGCTTGTACAGTTTTAAACCAAATCTAAAGACATATATTTTCTCAATTACTTTTAGTTCAGGCTGAAGTTGTCCAAGTTTTCCGTTGTACACTATTAATATCGAATTTCATTGATCTGTATTATGCTTTTACTGTATTTATTATCTAATGGTTTTCAACTTTAAACTGTGTTTTAATTTTGTCATGCAACTATCCATATTTTGGATGCCTTCAGCATTCAGCATTTGTGCAACTTATATAGTATAACTATAGAATTTTGGACGAAAAAATTTCATGGTCTTTCCTGTTCTTTATTTATTTCTAAATTTTATAAATACTGAATGCTGAAGGCATCCAAAATATGCAATAATCTTTTTATTTAGATCAATTATTGAGATGCGTTATTGAGCTACTTAGGCTTCAGACCGCCACTAATCTGAGGTGCTGTTAATTTGTGATATCTGAGGCAACTATCCAACTATCCAGCTCCTCTTCAGCAGAGGTACGTTTTGGTCTTCAGGAGAGCCAGTTTCATCATAGTTCTTGCAAGACCTATTTCAGAGCAGAGCAGAGACCTATTTACTGACTATTGTTGTCGTTTTTAATTAATTGATATAATGTAGTAATGCCATATGTGTGTGTGTGTGTTTTAAGTTTTGAAATAAAGTATTATTCTAGAATACACAATATATGAATACAAATTTATATAATATACTGTATATACTTAGTATATGAAGTATAAACTTAAAAATATTATTTAAAAACTTTAGAAATTAGATTATAGCCATGAGTTTACTCATTTTTAACACACAATTTATCCGATATTTTGGATTATCTGAGGCAACTATCAGGATTATACCGGTTGAGTCTGTGCGTGATGACGTATGACGTATGTCCTTACGCACGGACGTCAGTTTGTATCCGGAAGTGAGAGCAGTGGTTTTAGAATTAATAGCAGATTAATAATGTTTCTGGGGCGTTGTAACATCTGGGGCAGTTTTCAGGGCACAAGTAAACATGTTTATTATTACTCTGACGTTGAACGAAGGGGAAACACAGGACTGAGGGCACCGTTACTGCGTGTTGTTACACAGTGCTGGCGAGTTTGTCCTACTTTTTGCAAGAGATTTACGTTAAGGCGTGAGAAGGGGAAAACACAGCGGCTTTTTAACAAATGTGGACCCGACACTGGCTCTCTTTGGAAAGGAGTGCGATGCTCAGTGGTCAGAGGTAACACCACTGCACCAGTACAGTTCCTCTCCCAGAGCTTTTTACTGGGAACACTGAGCATGGATGTACATCTAATGGCTAAGGCATCTCTCTCTCTCTCTCTCTCTCTCTCTCTCACACACACACACACACACACACACACACTCACACACACTTCTAGCAGTCTTTATACTGGAATGTTTTTGGTAAGTGAAAGAAAACTTGCTGGGAAAATATTCAGAGGTCATAATTCATAGTTAACAACGTGTAAACTTTTTTTTAAATTACTGAACATTTATTCGACAACATGACACTTTCAAAATGTCCGTTTTTTAATCTAGACTTTTCAGAGAAAAGCAGTTTATGCTTGAAGTCGCCAGATGGCGACATTGAGTAAATTGAATATTAGTTGGAACCTCATGATCAATTGGCCAAATTAATCAAAATCAGAATTACACTTACACTTAAGATTGAGGACAAAAAATAAAACAAGAACACTGGGATATTTTCTTTTGTTGTGTAGGTTAAATCCTTTTTTTCTTATAAATAAGTATGAAGAACAGAGGTTAACTTGAAGGACAAAGAAGTGTGGGTGGGACAAACTAAGGTGGTCACTCACTCATCGTCTATACCGATTTATCCTGTGTACAGGGTCGCAGGGGGCCTGGAGCCTATCCCAGGAGACTTGGGGCATGAGGCCAGGGTACATCCTGGACTTGGCGCAGGGCACACATGCTCATGCACATACTATGGGAATGCCAATTAGCCTAATCTTGGAGTCTTTGCACTGTGGGAGGAAACCGGAGTACCCGGGGGATACCCACCAAGCCTTGGGAGAACATGCAAACTCCACGCACACAGACCCCAAGGCGGAAATCGAACCCAGGAAGTGCAATGCGACAATACTAAGCATTATGCCACAGTGAGAGTGTATTAGTTTACATTAATTTAACATGTAAATAGTCTTCACATGACTTCATTTTGAGAGTATCACATCAGAGATCGATTAATTCAGATGTAAATAAAAAGAAAAGATGAAGCAGACCTGCAAATATTATACTCGCATATTCAACCTCAGAAATGTTCTTTAACAGAGTTGAGCACCTCCAGTAAAGTGATGCAGTATGACCTTGCGAAATCTGGCCACAGAAAGCTCTTCTTTGATACACACGCGATGGTACAGCTCCTGGAAGAGAGTGGTTTGTATGTTTTTGTATTCAAAGCTTATTGTGCATGCATGGTGCAACATCTGTTTTATAATACGTTCAGTAATTTAGTAGAGCCTGTGACCAACTCAAGCTGTTGCTTCCCTTTAGGATTGACAATCCAGCAGGCTGAAGTTATTGTTAAAGTCCTGCTTAATACAACCGACACCAACATGGACGTCATGTATGGCGATATGGTCACCAAGACACAGCAAGTATGATATTTAACATTATTCAGAATGTTTAGGAGGTGAAAAATTTGGCAGTGGGACCGTATACCTTCCTATGTACTTTGCATATACATTATGTCTGTAGCATTCTATTTATTAAAACCTATTCATTATTGTTCAAGTAAACATACACTGCCTGTCTAAAAGAAAGTCACCACTTCAAAAGGATCAAATTATTAGACTGCATCAAATACAGAAGTAAGGTGATTTTAAATTACTAGCGTTGGTTTAAGAGCTGCCCAATGCATTGTTAAAACCTTAAGGACTGTATTGAACCTCCAACAAAAATATGATCAGAAAAAAATTAAGATAATCAGTGGAGCTCACTTAAACTCTCAAGTAAAGTAAAAATGCATGGTACGAAACTGACAGGAGAAATCACAGCTATGTTTAATAGTTAAAGTAAGAGCACTTTCACATGCACAGTGTGATGAGAACTCACAGGATTGAGACTCAACTGCTGTGTGGCTATAAGGGAAGACTTCAATCTGCTATGGAGCAAACAGATTAGACTTGGGAGCAATGGAAGAAGAAGGTCTGATGAGTCTAGACTGACTGTATTACAGGGTGATGGGTGATGAATAAGCAGCAATTAAATGAAGTCAACTGATGACCTAAATGTACTAAATGACAGGGTGTCACATCTGTGGCATTTCTTTCTCCTAAGGCACAGGCTTATTCCAGGATTCAGATTGTGGAGTGTGCGGCATTTTTTTGCCCAGGCAGTGCATAATTTATATTGCGCTAAAATCTACCCAATTTTATAACATTAATATCCAAAACATGGTGTTTGATTTCTTTTTGCTGTTTAACAGGAGATCATGTTACAGAAGGTTATGTCTCACATCGCAGCTGTAAAAAAAGACATGATCATTTTGGAGAAAAGTGAATTTTCCGCTTTACTGGCAGAGAACGAAGTAAGTGCTATTTATCTCTTCTGTATGGCGGCCCTAATATTAGTGCAGTCATTATTCCCTTTAGCTTAAGGATAAACAGGGGAACTTAATCAGTCTTGTGGGTTTTGCTGGTTTATCCTTGTAGAGAATCAAAGTGGAGCTTGCACAGGTGACCATGCAGCTGTCTGTGAGTAGAAATGTAGACGTCTTACACAATTTCTTAAGACCTTTCAGAATCTCAACATAATGTTTATCTGGTTGGAGGTATAAAACTGATCATCCAAAGAAGCAAAATAATCGATTGACTTGTTGAAAAGAAATGTTGAATGTAGTTATAGACAACATTGTGTGTGTGTGTGTGTGTGTATATGTGTGTGTGTGTATATGTGTGTGTGTGTATGTGTGTGTGTGTGTGTGTGTGTCATGGAGCAAATTTACTATAATATGTATGTGTATATGTGTGTGTGTGTATATGTGTGTGTGTGTATATGTGTGTGTGTGTATGTGTGTGTGTGTGTGTGTGTGTCATGGAGCAAATTTACTATAATATGTAAAATGTCTTGCAATTAAACCTCTCAAATGTTTCTGTTTCATTGCACAATTAAAAGTTGTAAATTAAGGGTGAGTTTTTTTTTTTTTTTTTTGTCCGAATGATTAGGACATGTTGAATAAAGTACGCTTAGACAACAAGCTGGATGTCAACTTGGACAAAAGCCAGGTCAAAGAGATGGTGTGTTCTACGCCGGTGAACCCAAAACAACAAACGTCTATTAAACTTTATTTACACACTTAAAAAAAAATTTTAACAATGACTATTTAATGACTTAAATATTTAAGAAAGATTTTTTTTAAAATCTAAATCTGATGCATTTTAGAAAGCAGAGCATGAAAAGAAGATTTTGGTGGCCAGAAACCACATGATGGAGATGGTAGGTACCATCCACAAATATTCTACATTACATAACACTATGCAGTTTTGAAGGTTTAGTAGGGGGAGAAAAAACAACCTTTTCTCATGTCTGAGATTGTATGATAAGTGACTTATGTTCAGATGAGATTATGATAATTGTAAGTTTTTATTCTTTGCCAGCTCGCTGATCAGGACCGCCTTGTGACCCAGAGTAAAATGAAAATCGATACAGAAGTGGCAGGACTAAAGACCATGCTGGAATCTCACAAACTGGATAGTATCAAATATCTAGCAGGTAACAGAAGTCAGCTTTTTTACTTTTACAATAAAAACTAACAGTGCTTGGGCCCTCGAGTGGCGCAGTGGTAAAGTGCTCACCCTATCATCCAGAGATCGCGAGTTTGATTCCTGGGTGATGCTGTAGCCTCCCGAGCTGAGGGCCTGGAGAGGGCTGATTAGCCCAGCTCTCTCAGCAGAGATGGATGGGAGGCACTTAGTGCTCTCACATCAATCATGTATGCAGAAGATGACAAATAGCACTGTCCTCAAACATTGTGTCTCAACATTCATTATTCAGATAATTCAAACATATTTCAATGTGTTAATTATACTACAAGACTGAATGTTCACCTAAGCTCATCACTAATATTGCTAGTGTGTGGTGTAGAAGGCTCTCGTAAATAAGATAAAGTGGCAGTGTAACCCCTTTCACAGTTCCAAATTGCTGATAAATTAACCTTGTTCAGTGTCTCAGCAAGTTCTTAAACTAACACAGATTAACAAATAACAAGCTTGAAACATCAACCTCGCTCATAGACGCTTGATTCGCTGCTAAAGAACATAGGGACGAAGCTGAAAGTCATTTCGTTATCCATTCCCTTTACTTAGTTGCTTGCTTTTTTCCCCCTCAGTTACCCATTTTCTCAAACATTCTCAGAGAAGCAGCTCAGCACTGGACACAACTTTGACCTGACAAGCCATTCTGTATCACAAACCGGAGTTTATACATTTACAGAATGTCAATAGTACATGGTCTGCTTTGTGGAGCTTATGCAGTTAACTAGAGAATGACAACACTCCAAAAGCTAACGCTTATCAGTCATGATGTTACGAACCGGGACTTGAGGTGAAATTTCTCATGAATGAAGGGGTAAAACTGATTATTCATTAATTAACAGAAGAATTAACATTCATTAACAGAAGACTTCAAACAGTAGGGTGATGAAACCAGCTCTTAGCCGCAGTAAAACATTTAAATGGTGCTAAAGTTTTAAATAAGGTCGAACGTCTGTGAATGTCGATCCTAGCTGAGATGGCTCAGAGCCCACTGCAGTTGTTCTTGTGAACATTCAGCGAGTGTAACATCTGTTCCTTGAAAAGCCACAGATGACTTGCTGCCAGCTTGTGGGACAAACAAATTTGTCACCACTTGCACATTACAGGAACTTGGCTGGGAGTTATTGACGCATCCCCCGTACAGACATGACCTCGCTTCAAGCGATTTTCATATGTCTGGGCCATTAAAGGAGTTCCTGGGAGGCCAGCGTTTCAGGCAGACATGAAGCAGACAGTCATATCATAGCTCAATAGCATATCACATCATATCATATCATAGCATAATCTTGAGAAAACTTTCTACCTTGATGGTATACAAGCATTAGTGAAACACTGGGATAAGTGCATTAATGTAGCTGTGTGTGGATTATATAGAGGAACCAAGGTAGTTTTTACATTCATAACTGTGTTGTGTTAAATCAAGTCCAAATCATGTCCTGCATTGACTTGAACACCACTGATAGTTTTTAATACAAAATGCACTGATTGTCTCATGGTGTGCATGTAAGAATGTGAGGATAATAGAGTTTTACTTTGTCTCTCCTCTCTCTCGCTAATAAAGTCTTCCTGACAGTTGTGTGTTTTGTCTTCTGGCTTTCCTCAGGGTCAGTGTTCACGTGTCTCACTGTAGTACTCGGATTCTTTCGGATATGGATGTGAATGCAGAGAATCTTCACAAAACTCTACCAAATATATTCATTATCCAGACAACCAGGAAGTCCTAAGGAAGAAGCTCCCTATAAGCATCATGTCTGAATATTCCATTAACTGCTGCTTCTGAATCTGACTCGTACCTACCCGGATCCGTCTGGTTCTCACACTCCTAATGAAGGCGCTCACTCCTCCTGCTCCATCTAGATTCTCTCTGCTGCCGAGAACAACTGTCTGGGATTTTTATTTGTATTGCTTTTTTTATCCATCACTGCAGGTTATTTTCGCGGAGGCTCTTATTACCTGAAATGCACTTCGCGTGAGGTGTTTGGTGTTCTGTGGCCTGCTGTCTGTGGGCTGATATGTAAAAATAGTTCTAAAGTTTTATTATTGTGTAAACTGAGCTTTCTTGCTTATGTGTGAAGCTTTCACATAGCACTATTGATGGGATCTAACTTCTTAGAATTTTTACAAACCACTAGAATTAATGTAATTAAGTGACCAAAGACTTTATAAAGATTTTATTTTAACCTTTGGAATGGTTTTTAAAGAGAAGGCGTTGAACTTCAAGTTGAGAGGAGGGGAAAAAAAGTTGTTATTTTGATTCAATAGGTAAGGTCTTGATATTTCAGGGGAGATTTGTTTTGACTTGAACATGTATTTTATTTTATTTTATCTATTGCACTCTATCATGGAATTTGAGTCATCTTGTTGCATCAAGCTATTGTCATTTAATTATCAGAATTATTGTCATCAAGTTAATGTAATATTTTATTTAATATCCGATCTCAGGTTGTTTTGTTTAGAATGTTAGATGATGTTGCAACTTCTTTGATGGGGTTAATTAAACACCAACCTATGAATCTACGAATAAGACTCTTACACTGAACAGCCATAACATTATGACCACCTGCCTAATGTTGAGTAGGTCCCTCTTTATGCTGCTTTATGCACTGATGAGCTGTGTGTTCTTACATGTTTCTATCACAACCAGCATATTAAGCTTTTCATCAATTTGATCTACACTACTGCTTTTATTGGATAGGACTACACTGGCCAGACTTTCTTTTTTTGTTGTTGTTGCATTGTGCATCAGTCAGTGGTCCTGACCACTGAAGACCAGGAACATGGCCTTGCTCTGATCCAGTCCTCTAGCCTTCACAATTTGGCCCTCATCAAAGTCCTCCAAATCCTTACGCTTTCTCATTTTTTCTTCCAGCACATCTACTTCAGGGACAAAAGCATCCACTTGCTGCCTAATATATCCCACCCATTTTCAGCCGGCATTGGAAATGTAGTTACTGCGAGGAGGATGAAATTGTGACAGGGTCATGGATGGCCTAGGCTACTGTAGCGCAAATTGAGGAACATTTTAATGCTGGTTCCAATAGAAAGGAGTCAGAAAACACACTGTGTATCTGTGTATCAGATTACCTGAGGTGCAAATAATTTTTAAAAAAGGTCATTTTATTTTAATGTGCAGATTATTAAAACGTTGCAGTCGTCTTGCAAGTGTCTTTTCACAGAAAAAGCATAAAAGTAAAAAGTAAATAATTAAAAAGAATGAAAACAAAAACACCTTTATTTATTTATGTGTTTCTGCAGTATTCTGCCTTGATGCTGTAGTTTGTATGCGCGTGCCGTTAACGGCTTTTCCAGAACTCTCCTGAGACTCAGTGTTCCAGTAAATCGAGTCGCTTTTATAACCTAATGAGATTCCGGAAATGGAACCTGGTTTGAGACGCACCTGCTCTTCCGGGTCCGCTAGAGGGCAGTAGAGCGCTGGAGAGTGATGTGGCTCGATTCAGCGAAGAAGCCCGCATCCCTGAAGTGCAGCTCCCTTCACGTGGACAATTCTGTCGAACAGCGAGATTTTACTTTAGTACGTACAGTTAACTTTTACAGTTAAAAATATATATATAAATATGAATGTGTCTTTATTTTGTAAAATGTACATTATTCTCTTGCGGTGCTGAGTCTTGTCCTTAGCTGTTAGCTGCATGCTAACTGTTTATATATCTCCAGTGATCATCATAACGTGTTTATTAGGTTTGATGTGTCAGCTTCCTCAGGTTATATTCCTCAATTTAACAAAGATAAATGTTTAGAAAATATGCCACTTTAATTATATTTCATAACAAAAAACAAACAATAATAAAAACAACCTTCATGTCAGTTTTTTAAAATGCATATTTCTGCATTATTACTATCAGCTGTGTGTGTTTGTGTTGTTATGTAATTATTCATTTATTATTTATTTATTTATTTCTGTTCCCAAGCTTTAAAACCCTACAACCAAGGTTTGCATAACAAGGAAACAGTGAAACTGTTGTTTCTGCAGTGCATCTCAGTCAGTTAGAATATCATATAAGTGTTTTTTGTTTTGTAATTTAACTTAAAAACGTGAAACTCATACAGGCTAGATTCATTGCACGTCAAGTGAAACATCTTGTCTTTTTTTGTTGTCTTGTTTTAATTTCATTGAATACGGCTAACAAAATTAAAAAGTCCAGTATCTCAAAATATTGGAATATTTCCTAAGATCTATCAAGAAGGATTTACAATCAAAAAAAGTCAGAAAAAGTATAGTAATTTATGAATTCAGTACTTGGTCTGGTCTGGTCCTTTAGCACATGACACTGAGGAGATCATCCTGTGGCACTACTGAGGCGTTATTAAAGACCAGATTGCTTTGATAGCAGTCTTCAGCTCTTCATCTATATATGATATGTCATGTGTTTCTCATTTTCCTCTTAACACAGTCAATAAGTTCCCTACAGCGTTCAGATCAGGCGAGTTAGCGGGCCAATAAAGCGTAGTAATATTATGGCCCGCAGAATAAGTTTTGGCACTGTGGGGAGGTGCAACGTCCTGTTTGAAAAAGAAATTGGCATCTCCATGAAGCTTGTCAGCAAATAGTGTTTTAAAATCCCATCCCATCACTAGTTGACGGTTACGTGACAAACACATTGGACCAACAGCAGCAGTTGACATGTCACTCCAAATTATCACCAGTTGTGGAACCGTAACACTGGACTTAACACAGCAGCTTGGACTCTGTGCCTCTCCACTCTTCCTCCAGATTCTGGGACTTTGATTTTTGAATGAAATGCAACATTTACATTCATCTGACATGAAGGGTTTAGAACACAGAACAACCGTCAAGTTCTTTTTTCCTTAGGCCAAGTACGACATTTCTGATGTCTGTGTTTCAGGAGTGGCATGATACTAGGAATGCAACAGTTATAGTCATTTCCTGAAGATGTGAAGGTTTTTTTGTGTATGGTGGCTCTTGATGCACTGACTCCAGCCTCACTCCACTCCTTGTGAAGATCTCCTAAGTTGACTTTGCTTGATGATCTTCTTAAGGCTGCAGTCATCCCTGTTTCTTGTACCTTTTCCTTCCAAGCTCTTTCAGTGATGCCCTTCTGTGACTTACCCTCCTTGTGAATGGTTTGGATGATCATCTTCTGGACGACAGTCAAATCAGCAGCCTTCCCCATGACCGTGGATGTTTGTCCTGAACTAGACTAAGAGATACACTGTTGCTGTACTGTATGAATAGTAATTTACTCAAACTCGAAATGAAATATTTGAATATTTTGAGATATTGGATTTTTGCTTTTCATGTGCTATAACCTGTAATTATCGATTTTAAAACAGAAAAAATTTAGAAATATTTCATGTTGCATGTAATGAATCTAGAATACATGTTTCACTTTTGAAATTAAATGACAAAAATAAACTTTTCCACAGTTTAACTTTTTTTTTTTTTGATGCACTGTGAAATATGATCTTTTATTCACCTTGCCTTTCGCAGCTCTCTCTCTCTCTCTCTCTCTCTCTCTCTGTTTTCTAAACTTTTTGAATTTTGGTTTTCAGTACTACTGGTAATCCTTAAGCACAGATTTTAAGGTTTGAATTTCTTGGGATTTTATTTCTTTCCCAAAAAATTAACAATAAACCAACATACTGATTTAATTATTTTATTGATATTAGTTGCATTAAAGTGAACGTATAGGAATCTGCAAATGGGGATGCAGTCTTTTGAGTCTACTTGGTTAGAGTCTTTGTTATGTAAGCTGACTTTGACCAAGTTGCTGTTACACTCATAAGGAGTGTCTGGTTCTGAATTTATCTTTAGCTATACAGGCTCACTTAAATAAAAACACCAAGATACTAAAGATGTTCTGATCAGTTGACTGTTAATAAGAAATACCAGCTTTTCTTTTCCTGGCATTGCTTTCTGTTTGTTCTATATGGTCCAGGTGCTGAATGTAGCTCTCCAGCTTTCAGCACTATGGCGGAGGTTTTCAGCAGTAACAGTGAGACGGTGATACAGCGCAGTGTGGACGTGAACCTCAGTGAATCAGGAATCCGGCCTGAAGATCTACGAGAGCTTTATCAGATCGACGAGACCTGTTCCTTTATTACCAGTAACAATTTCCAAAAGGTGAAATCTGATTCGTCAGGCAAACGATTCACAGTATTTCGTGGTGCTCCTAAAATGTAATATTTTAGATGCAGATTATTTTAAAAATACATCAGCACCTTTACTGTAAATCATCACGGTCTCTTATTGAACACAGGTAGCTTTGCAGTTTCCTGATGAACTCCTGGTAGATTGTGTAGCAGTCTCTGCAGCGTTAGAGAGGGAAACCAATGCAAAGACGTATATTTTAGGAGACACCACCTATGGCAGGTAAAGTCTGTTCTCAATGATTACCTCGTTATCACTGATATACATACCCCTGATCCGCGTTGTGCTTTGCTCCTCAGCTGCTGTGTGGATGAAGTGGCTGCTGAGCACGTCGGCGCCGACTGCATCGTGCACTACGGCCGCTCGTGTCTCAGTCCATCTGGACGTCTGCCACTGATGTACGTGTTCGGAAGGAGACCCATCAATGTGCAGGAGTGTGCTGCAGCATTCAGGGAACTCTACCCTGACCAGGAGAGTCACGTGATCATATTGTATGATGTCACTTACTTACACGCTATGGGTGGGTATCTCCCCAGGTTTATTTATTTATTTATTTATTTATTTATTTTATATGAGGAACTGCTTCTGCAAGGCAGTGCCACAAGCCTTTAAATGGTACTTGAAGTTGATTAGATTTACCTGGAATAAATTAAAACACAAAAAAGGCATATCATGTAGGGCTGTGCTGTTATGGCCAAAACCATAATCGTGAGTATATGGGTCAAAGATCGTGATTATGTAACATGTTTACACATTGACTTTCAAAACACGTATTGGTTTAAAAAAAAAAAAAACTTACATAATTATTATTATTTTTTTACTTTAAATATATAAACTCTAAAACAATCAAAAACAATCATGTAAGAAGAAAAAGCACCTTAAGGCAAATGGATAGCTTTCATTTATTTGTTTATCTTTTATAATTATAGTTTATTTTGTACATTCTGGACAGGGGGCCAATCCATCGCAGTACACAGACACACACACACACTTTTCAATTTGGTACAATCCAGTTAGCCTAATCTGCACTTCTTTGGACTGTGGGAGGAAACGGGCATACCCAGAGGAAACACACCAAGCCCAAGGAAACCATGCAAACTCCACACACACATACCTAGATGTGCAAATCGAAACCTTGACCCTATTGGTGCGAGTTGCCAGTGCTGAACACTACACCACCGTGGCACCCTATCAGATATCTTTTATAACACAAAACCAAACCATTTGTGAAATATCGAATGCATCATAATAAACATTTAATCTTGAATTTTTTTTTTGTTTTTATAATCATTGGCAGTCAAAATTGTAACAGAAAATACAAATTAATTGACTGGCGCAGTGGTAAAGTGCTCGCCCTATCACACGGAGATCGCAAGTTCGATTCCCAGGTGACGCCGTAGCCTCTCGCAGCCGGAGGTCTAGAGAAAGCTGATTGGCCGAGTTCCAGTAAAATATGTAGAGCGATGCAGCGTGCAAATGTTGAGCATAATGACCAGGGTGCATATACTTTGGATGCAAATAAAGAAACTTCATCAAACCGTTGTGTATTTTTTAGCTGTTTTTTTTTTTGTCTTGTTATATCACTATAATGTGTATAGGTGTTTGCTTCCCCTAGATGACTTCCAAAGGCTGCTGGGTGAGTCGTACCCCAACGCTGTGTTCTCTGTACTAAGAGTGGCTCATTCACAAGGTCAGGTCTACTACGGATCCCTTAAAGAAAGCATTAACTCAGACGACGGGCGTGTTCATAAATTCGGCCGGCAGTTTGGTTTAAAGTCCGGAAGGAGCGTTGAGGACTACAGGATGTTCTATGTCGGCCGCGAGGGTCTTACTCTCACTAACTTCATGATGACGTGGAACCGCTGCGCTTTCGGTTCATTCGACCCTGACACGTCGACAGGCCGAGCTGAATCGATCAACATCAATAAAGCGCTGATGAAGCGCTACTACGCCATTGAGCGGGCGAAAGACGCCAACGTGGTGGGAATCCTGGTGGGCACGTTGGGCGTCGCCAACTACTTGAGCATCATCGAGCAGCTTAAAGAAAGTATTCGCAAGGCCGGCAAGAAGAGCTACATGTTTGCGATGGGCAAGATCAACGTCTCGAAGCTGGCCAACTTCCTGGAGATCGATGTTTACGTGTTAGTGGCTTGTCCGGAGAACTCACTGCTGGATTCTAGCGAGTTCTACAGGCCGGTGGTCACGCCGTTTGAGATGGAGGTGGCCTGTAACAAGAATCGCGAATGGAACGGCGAATACGTCACTGACTTTCAAGACCTGCTGCCCGGTATATGCTTTTGAATTTTATTTATTCATGTATTTATATAATTCAGTGATTGTATTGAATATATACTTTATTACATCATAGCGTAAAAGTGCAACTCTTCATTGAATCCAGAATTTAATGCTTTTTTTTTATTTCTCATGCGGTATCAACTGAAACTAACATGTTAACCCTTACGATTTTTTACGGCAAGCTTCTATATCAGGAGTGCTGGTAAATCTGTGGTTAGATTTCTCTTTGTGTTCAGGAAGTTTCAGGGCCAGAGACCATCATCTCATCTTTCAAAGGTTTTTGTATGAGGCCTTGTCTCACTTCAAAATATATACAGGACACTTCAAAGATGGCTTTGTGCTACTCGCTTTGCTGTAAATGAATAGAACCAGACCTGCATGTACTGTACACACGCCCTTATTCAGGTCACGGACAATGACACATGTACAAATGATTTACCGCCAATGCGTTGCTGCAGTTACGGTAAAAGCATGCCAGTTTTCAAAACGTTTCTTGGCCTGTGTAGATGGACAGGTCTAGAGAAGCATGGTGAGGATTGTACTTAGGTAGTGAGTGAAATCCTGGACCTGGGCAGTTTTGCATAGTTTCTGAGCACCAGCCCGACCCTGAACTGGATATTTGTGTCATCACTAGAGTCTGTAGTTAGAGCTGATGAACACGGCTGAAGCGAGCTGTAGATGAGCTTTCATTTCATTTCTGCCTGTTTATATTTGATCTACTTAAAATGTGTATAAGGATTTCAGGGTTAATTTTCTATCATGGTCTGTGATCAGAGAAAATATATACTGTGTATGTACAGTGGAACCTTGGATTACGAACATAATTCATTCCAGAAGTGACCTTGTATATCAAAACACTCGTGAACCAAATTGTATCTTCTCATAGGAAATAATGGAACCCCAAATTATCCGTTCCACAATGCACACTCTGTACTGATTTCTTCATTTATTTGCACACAGTAATTTGTGCCATGGCCCCATCTGAGAGAAATCCAGGTGGCTAACATTATATACAAGAGGCATACAAGTCAATCTGAGACTTTTGTTTGTGCAGAACACGGTTATGAAAGTAAAAACTCATTTTATTTGTCCATATAATCCCTTGCTGTTTTACTAGCGCTTGGATACCATCAAGGTACACCAGAGCCATGATTGGACTTCCTGCTTAGCATCTGAAACACTGGCCTCCCAGGAACTCCTTTAATGTCCCTAACATGTGGAAATGGTTTGAAGCGAGGTCAGGAGGTTAGTGTACCAAAGACTACCAGCCTGTAATGTGCAAGTAGTGTTTTTAAATGATGGTGTGCAAGGTTCCCACAAGTAGATGCTTTTCTTCCGAACGTTGCAACAAGTTATCTGTCAGTTTTTAAGGATCAGACGTTCCACTCGCCGAATGTTCCTCTGAATGACTGCAGAGGGCGCTGGGTCACCTAGGCCAGGTTCGCCATGTACAATCTTTTTGCACAATTTACACAGCAGTTTACAGCAGCTAAGAGTCTCATCAGCGTTCCGTGCTTCAAGTCTTCTGTAAATTTTATTGCTATCATTCATGAACAGTTTCATCAAAAGTCCTGGTTTGAATTGAACACCCCTAATTTTATCGACGATAGCCTAGCTAGTGTTTCCTTGGCATTTCAGGTTTTGCGATCCTTTTACGTTTCCGCTCTTACAGTGTATACAATTGCTTCATTTTTTTATTAAATGCCACTGTACTTGTCTCTGGATGGAACTGAGCAGGACTCTATTTTTGTGTTTGTCGATATTTACGGCTTCTAGTTGAGAGTGCATTTTAGTTTAATGTTTGTTTTGTTTCTTAATTACTGTAAGAGATGTCCAGATGTGCAGCTGAATAGCAGTGTCAGACCAGATGCTCACCTAAAACACTGGTTCAGTACCTGAATGGCTTTGAAAATACCACATCCATCGCCAATGTTGTACTGTGTTGTGTTGGTGTGAAGACTTAACATAGGACTGTTAACAGCTGCCGCTGTCGCGTCTGTGATATTTCTATGTTTTTTCATGCCTGAATAGGATATTTTTGCGTATAATTATTGTAATTTTTCAAATGTTACACAGGAGGCTGCAGTCATGTGGACTTTCCTGAGTCAGATCAGTCCGCTAATGATGACACAACAGATGTGTCACTGATCACTGGAGCACTGCGGACTTCCTGTTTACGATCCCCTTCTGAGTCAACAGATGGTTCGTCATTGCCTTCTTCAGTTGCGGTCAGGAATCAGACTCTTACTCTGGCCAACGCAAATCCTGCAGGTAAAGAGCTGGAAGAACTGCAGAAATACTTTTTCATGGAACACGGAGAATATACGAAAGGATAGTTTTCTATTTCTACATGCTTGTTTGTTGGCACTTTAGTGTAGAAGCGTTAATATTTTAGAGCATACAGTAGATGAACAAAGAAGTCTCGCTCAATTCTTCCTGATCGACTTGATCAGACGTATTGCTTTAGGACTGTTTTGCATTAAAAAAATGTATATCATATATCAATCAGTGATGTCAGATATAACGTACTGTATTTAAATATTTGTTTGATTCTTAACTGATCGACTGAATAAAATGCCACATTTTAGATCATGTTATCGAATCCTGAACAAACATGGTGTTTCGAACATGCTGTCGAGATTTCCATACACAACACACCCCCATCACTACAGGATGTTTTAAATCCGGACAGCCATGTTTGGACTGTAAACAGATTGGACTGATTGTACACATCCGACTCTACAGGATAATCCTTTGAAAACATCCAAGCATATTTTGTAATCATGAGGAGGTACAAATCAGCCTCATATCCAGTCTAATTAGCCTCTGGTGTGGCAAAGGGGAACAGTTTCATTCATGTAATGCAGAACATACTGTGC
The DNA here is from genome assembly GCA_003987875.1 of Clarias batrachus. Classification (NCBI taxonomy): domain Eukaryota; kingdom Metazoa; phylum Chordata; class Actinopteri; order Siluriformes; family Clariidae; genus Clarias; species Clarias batrachus. The sequence goes on from QMIH01000752.1 coordinate 260,552, forward strand.
GTGCTATAATAAACGATTTGCGCTCTCTCTCCCGACAGCGTCTTTTCTCGCCGGCCGGAGCTGGCAGGGTTTGGAGCCCAAGCTGGGGGAAACACCGGTGGTTAAAGCTGTGGAGGGAAGACGCGGTATCGCGATCGCTTATGAGGAGGAGGTAAAGACTGCTTGACCTGAACATAAAGCATTAAACGGCAAGAAACACTCTGGAGTCCAGACGGAAATGAGAAAGGCACCACTGCTGGGAAGTGTTACATCATGTTTAATATAAAACTCGGAGGAGGTGTCGATCCACTGACACCGGATAGAAGTACGTAATTATGGATGTAAAATGCCCTGTTTAAGCTAAGGCGACCCTCAGAATAATCAAAAAGAGAAGGCATTTTTAAACCTCAGGATGAAGGACATGGGTATAAACCAACTTGCCAAAATGTGTGAGGTTTGTTGTTAGCAGGTGGTGTTAGAAAGCAATTCTGTATTGCTTCTTATGGCCAGGGATGTAGACTGTCATCTCTGAGCTTCTTCACATAATAAGCCAAGTCACAGCCATGTGCTTTAGGGAAGAAGGAAAAGAAATCCAGAGCAAAGCAAAAACTGAAATCGGTCTCCTGCTTGGAAAAAAAAACCCCAGTGAATAAAATCAATAAAAAATATATATACTGTATATACAGTTCAATATACTAACCTCTGTCTTTCTATCTATCTTTTTTCCTTCTTGATTCTTGGTTTTCCAATGAAGAACTGCATGCTGTCTTTAACCATGACCATATATAGACTTTGCATCTGGGCGTACAGTTTTGCTTTTAAGCAAAAGCATAAGGTTAAAGGTTAAGTGTTCTGCCACCACCTTTCTTCAACCTGCATGCTTTGATAGAGAAATGTTAATGGCTCTGTCATGCTTTCATAAGGACATGGACTCCAGGGACAGCAGTGTAAACCACAATAACCCATGGAGTCAGGAACCGTTTTGACCTGGTTGGTTATTATTTAAATACACAGTGTTAAAACGTTGAAGATGCACATTATCAGTCAAAGGTTTGGACACAAGGTCTGATTTAAAACCTGCGACAGCCAGCTGTGATTCAAATAATAAGTTGAGAAGTATATTAATGTGCTAATTCTAACATGTTGCCATTTCTGTAGTAACAGCTTATACACAGGGACTTGATGCTTCACATACACCCAGATCAGCCACAACATTAAATCCCAACCTACTGTCATTGGTCATCAATTTTGTTCAGTTCACCTGCCAGTGGTGTTCATGTTGTTCATGGCTGATTGGTGTTATAATATCAGTAAGAAATGCATAAAACATACAGTTCTTGACCAGCTTTATTATGGTGAGGTAAAAGCATGTAATGCATAACCATCTCATCATATTTCATGGCAACAGTTTAGTAATGGTCAATAAAAAAAAAAACTTAATAAAAACAACTTAACTTTGCAACTTAAGGGCAAAAAGCCTACACACAAGAAGTTTCCAAAACTAAATGATGTTCATAAAATGAACTTAGAATTGTAGACTTAGACTTGTAGACTTGTATTATTCATGTTTATAATAAAGAGACAGTGTAAGTGTGTAGAGACACACATTGACCCCAAATAAAACTGTACTTCACCATTGCTGATAGACTTACACTTAAGCTTAAATAACAAAATCCTAATGCAAATGATTTAATCAGTCAGACTTGTGAATCTACTGATTATCCTTCATGCTGCAACAAAAGATGATGGGAAGATACCAGTTTTCCCATTGCACTCGCCCTCAAACCACTCTTCATTCACTGAAAAGGAAAAAAACACCCTTATGAAAACATAATTTCATGATTATTTATTTCTTAATTCTAGCCAATCGTAATTCTTTACCTTTAGAAAGGACAGTGATGACATCACCCTGAGCAAAATCCAGATCTTCAGGTGTGGAGCCCTCATAAGCATACAGAGCCACCACCTTCTCCTGAGTCACAGGTTTATCCTAAAACACAGAGTGATTACACAAAAGGTAGTTGCGCTATATGGCTAATAATAGTTTGTGGCTATCAAACCTATATGTACTGTAGTTCTCCCTTAAACTGCTGCCACCCAGTTGGAACCACATGATTGTAAAGTGTCCAAACCACTATTGTATAGAGGCCCAGACCTGTTCCAGAAAGACGGGTGTCCCTATGTACAAAGCATGTTCCATGGAAAACATAGTTTGCCAAGCTTGGAGTCAAAGAACTTGAGTGTCCTGCAAAGGTCTGAGACCTCAACCCCACTGAACACCTTTGGGATGAAGTGGAAAACCGATTGCACCCTAGACCTTCCACTTAACTCCAAAACCGGACCTCACTAATGCTTTTGTGGCCAAATGAGAACAAATCCCCAGCTGCACTCTGAAATCTAGTGGAAGCACTTTCCAGAACATTGGAGGATTGTATAACAGCAAAAAGGGACTAAATTTGGAGTAGGTTATCCAACAAACGCACAGGTTGATCAGACAAGCATTTGGCCATAGACTGTATTACATGCCTACAGTACATTTATCAGACATTCACATCATAGCTGAACTGAAAAGTCAGTGATGATATTAAAATGGGATGTAATCCAGAAAGTAGAACTGGTCTAAAAGCTGTTGCTCACGGGAATGTTTTTTGTTTGGGAGAAAAAAAAGAATTTTACCAGCATGAGTTTAAAATATGATGACTTGAAACATGACTTGAGCAAACCTGAATTGTTGCTGCTGCTTAAGATTAACTTATAAAAGTAATAAGGTTATAAACATGTTGAAAAAGGAACATCATATCGCATCCTTTTATTTCTATATAATTAATGAACCTTTCTCTAAAATTATCAATTTTTATTAGATTTCTGTTACATAGCCATCACATGGCTAAGTTATTGATGAATCAAGTCCTGATTGGTTTATTTTTATGCTTTTGTTTTATACATTATTGTGGTAACAATGATGGAACTGAAAATAAAAAAAAAAAATCCCATATGTAGTAGTGGCAGTTAACTCGTTTTCAGGTGGCACTGGGTGTTGAAAGAGGTTGGCATGGAGTTGTTTCAAAAGGAAGATAAGAAACACCGACCCAACAATATAGACGAGAATGAGGCTGCTATCAAAGCAACCTGATCTTCAATAACACCTCAGTAGTGCCACAGGCTGATCGCTCTCATGCCACGCCGCATTAATGCAGTAATTCCAGTTTGCAGTTTAATGCAGTGAGACCAGAGTGATTGCATGAATTAACATAATTTTCAGAGGTTGGAAATGCTGTACCTTAAATGCTTGTTTTGATAGATTTTAGGAAATATTTTAATATTTTGAGATACTGTTTTTGATTATGTTTACTGTAAGCTGTTGTTAGATTTTCAGCTGTTCCAGACCATTCGATCCACACAACAACTTGACACAGGTTTTATGCCGGATGCCCTTTCTGACGCATCCCTCCCATTTTATCCGGACTTGGGATCATGGAAAGGTTTGAAATGTTTCACTTAATGTGTAACGAATCTAGAATACGAGTATCGTCTTAGAAAAGAAAAACTTTTCCACAATATTCTAATTTATTGATAAGCAAATAAAAAAAATTTGACTCGGCCAAAAAAAGTCACAAAGTAATATTTCCTGGTAATCGTCTGACTTAATGTCTGCATAATGTACAGTAGCTGAGTCTAGACCTGACCAACTGAAGCAACCCCGGATCAGAGGCTTGTACAGTGGGCACAATGCATTATGAATACATTGCTTCACGTGCTTCTTAACCTGACACGCCATTCAATTTTGGGATAGGGTGAATCTGGACTGATCAGACCACATGACCTTTTTCCATTGCTCCAAAGTCCAATATTTATGCTCCCTAGCAACTTGAAGAGCTTTTTTTTCTAACTCACAAATGACTAAACAGTTTTTTTTTCCCCACTAACACACGGTTTCGTAAGGCCACACAGCCTTTTAGTCACAATCCTGTGAGCTCTTGTTGCATTGTGGTATTGGAAATGCTCCTGAATTCACTAATAAATATAGTTTTGTGATGCAAAACAGTTTTGTGATCACCAAACGTTTAAGTGATCTCTGAGTTTTAATAATATGTCTGCAGTTCTTATGTAATTTCTTTGGTGAGTGTTTTTTGGCTAGGTAATGTAATACAGTAGTATTAAAAACATGAAAAATACTACACTAATCTTACTGAAGCAAAAAACATTTAATGTAAACATAGACATACTATTACTATTATGGCATGTAATGGTTAGGATGTGTTTCTTTCGGGAGAATTTGAATTGCGCTACCTCAGTGGCTGAACACCACAGTGTGAGGCGGTTGTTGCTCACGCAGGTCCACAACACCGCCATCTCCGACTCGTCAACTGTTACTTTCTCAGTGGATCCAGGCTTAAAATAGCTGGCAGGATACGGACAGAAGGATTATTAGACTTTCGATGGTATAGTCCGTGTAACTTTCTCTCATACAGTATATGGACTGTCCTGCACGGTCATGGACTGTCCTATTATGAACATCAAATCAGTTTTAAAGGTACATAATATTCATTTTTTCCTGAAAGTAATGTGGTAGCTAGAACATTAGGACCTTATGACGTAGTATAATCTACGTAATCTGTATAGCAGCTGTAGGTACCTGAGAGTGAGTGTAGAAGCAGGTCGCTTGAGTTTAGTGCTGATAATCTTAAGAATTACTTCATACGGCTGTCCTGGTGCAATGCAGAAGGATATGGTGAACAGGAAGTGCACTTTCACAATGCATTTTGAGAAATCAACAGCAGCTGTAGTCTAGTGATAAAGAGCAAATAAGATAGAACAAATGTAATTAATTGTTGGAATGCTCAATTATAACAAGTGAGAAAGAAATGCACGTTTTGTGTGTTTGTGTGTATGTAGTATGTGGTACCTCGGTCGTGGTAGCTTGCTTATCTGCTGTACCTCCAGGTTTGCTGGGCGCTCGTCGTCTTGGCGGTGCGGGTATGTCTTCATCGGTGATCGATGGTGCAACCTACAGAAAAGAGGCATTCGGTGATTCTTCTTTTAGATTTTGAGAAGTAGACGCGAAGTTAGTTTCAAATTTGGATGCATAAAGACATGGGGGAAAAAGAAGAAAAAAAATTCAATGATTCAAAAACATTTTCGACGATGAATAGGATTAAAAATAAGACGTTTGGGCATCAGAGTTGTAGCTAAACATGCTTCAAATCAGCAATGAGATTTTTTGGAATTCTAGTTTAGTGTTTTCAGCGACATTTGTACATATTTAAATGCTTCACTTGTTTAATTGGGTTATCCTTTGGTTCTATTATTTTGCAATGTATCAATTTCAAGCACACATATTGAAAAAAGCACTTTACCGGCACCATCTTTGTGGCCATATTCAGTGGCTCCAGGAAATTGTAGGGAACCAATCCTTTCTGGAGATGAGAACATAATCAAAGGATGATTAAAAATACACTCCACTGAGACATTTGTAAAATACTATAAATATACTGGCTGGTCAAAAAGTTTTCATTCTTCATTTTATTTCCGAATATAGTAACGAAGCTAAACTAGACCTGACCAACTGAAGCAACCCCAGATCATAACCCTGCCTCCAGAGCTTGTCTCGCTTCTTCAGCTTCCCTTCTTACACTGATGCACTTTATCCTCCCTTTAGCCTTAGAGTACAAGTGGTTTTCTTATGGCCACAGCTGTTTAGTCTCAAACCTGAGAGTTCCTGTTGCACTGTGTGTGTATGTGGAAATGCTTAGTTTCACTAGTAATTATAGCTCTGATTTCTATTTCTGATTTTTTTTTCTCAATACAACTTGACGATCATTCATGATTTTTATCTTTTTTTATGCAAAGTTGATGACTCAACGCTGTTTAAATACTTTGTTGGACAGTTGTTGACCCCAGTAATTTCTTTACTTTCTTTGCTTAAAGCAGTCTGAAATGTGTCTCAAATGGCAACTTTTTATGTCGGGCAGTATATGACACCTGCATTTTAATACAGCAAGAAAATCATAATAAGAGAAAGATTTGATACACAGTGGGTTCATAGGGTGGCAAAACAAATCTATGAAATAAACTTTATATAATGTAGTTGGAAGGCCCACTTAACTTTTTAATTTTTATATATATATATATATATATATATAATGCATAATAAAGGAAAAATTTCACCCCAATCATTTACCATGACGGCTGCTGCAGCTTTTAGACATGAAAGGAAAAAAAAAAATCTAGAAACAGGGACCATTCGAGGCTTGTGGAATTTATATTATTTCATCTTGATGTTTTTATACTGTGAGTCATCAAGCAGAGTGGATTCATTTTGGGCAACGTTTTCTAGGAATTAATGTCAACAGTGTTGTGTGGATAATTTCCTGTAAGTTTGTGATGAACAGTGTTCTTTGAACTGTCTTTATAGTCAGACATTGCATCATAAATCATGCATTTTGGGCATGCAGTAAAGCGGACAAAACCTCATACACAACGTACCCTTCCGTTGAAAATAACAGACGCCCAGTTGTCAGTCCCTCTTTCAAGAACGAAAACGATGTTGCCTGGTAACACAGCCAGTTCTTCTTTGGTCTCGGGAATTAATTCGTACAGAACAGTGTGTGGTTCGCCTTCAAGGGCTCTGCGGTTCACAGGTACAAATACTATAAATAACACTCCAACTCTCTGAGCTTGGCCTATTTTGTGAACAGACAGGTTTTACCTAAGTACTTCTGGTGCCTTGGGTTTAGCTGGCGCATCTTCAACCTATGTGAAGCGAATTAAAAATATTACATATTTATTCAACGTGCATAAAATATGAAAAGGGTGATAACTTTATACATCATCCACATAATTCATGATGTTTCATTTAATGTGCTCTGCAAACTTAAAATAGATCACTGTAACCCTTATTTGTTTTTGGGAAAAATAAAAAAAAAAGATACCCTGATCAGCCACAACATTAAAACCACTTGCATACTATTGTGTAGGTCCATCTTGTGCTGCCTTTCTCTATCACTTACCATTGAGATCTGCGGAATTTGGTGGTCAAGTCAACAACTTGAACCTTTGTTTCTCAAATCATTAATGAGCGATATTTCTGTGTCGCAGGATGTACAGTATTATCTCTCCTGCTGAAAGAGACTACTGCAATTGAGGAATACTGTTATAATGGAGTGTACTGAGTCTGGGGGAACAGGGCTTAGGTAAATGTTACGCATATGTTCGCATATGTTACATCTTCATGAGGGCCAGGACCCAAAGTTCCCAGCATTACATTATCTAGAGCATCACACCAGTCCCTGCCTTCTTCATAGTGTAGCATAGTGCATCTCATCTCCAGGTAAGAGACACAGATGCACCAGCCTGTCCACATTATCATCAGATCAGGCCACCTTCTTCCACTGCTCCATGATCCAGTTCTGATTCTCACATGCCCATTACAAATGTCTAAGGTGGACATCGGTCAGCACTGGCACACTAATGCTACATAGTCCCGTATACAGCAAATGGTGAGGCACGGTGTGCTCTGAAACATCTCTATAATAATTATAGTAAACTTTTTCAGCGATATGTACTACTGTAGTTCTTCTTTGGGATCGGACCAGACAGGACGGACCTTGGTTACCCATGACCCTGTCGCCAGTTTCTCAGTTCTCAGTCCTTCATTTGGCCACTTTGGGTATGTAGTTAGCCTGCATGGCAGAAACAGCAGTAGTAAGACCTGCTATTTTGGAGTTTCTCTGACCCAGTTGTCCTAGCCATCACAATTTGGCCTCGTCAAAATTGCTTAGATCCTTACACTTACTTTGCACACATCAGATTCAAGAACTGACTTTTCACTGGCCGTCAAAAATATCCTACCCTGTGACATGTGCAACTGTAATGAGATGATCAATGTTATTCGCTTGACCTGTCAGTGGTTATAATGGTATGACTGATCGGTCTTAAAAATGAAGGAGAATGAAATGTATCCCGACTCACTTGAGGCTGAAGAGGAGCGAAACCGGAGAAATTATCAGCAGGAACAACAGAAGCTATAACCTGTGTGGACAAAGCATCCATAAATATAAGTATTTTTTTTTCTGACAAGCAACATTATTCCACTATCACTGGTTATATCAGTCGCTGAAATGATGATGGTTGAGTACCTTGGCCTTTCCAAGGTAGTCCTTTTTCTCCAGCTCTGCCACATAGTGCTTATTGGGTTTAAACATCAGCTCCGGTCTAATCACCACCAGGGGAAAGAGTTTCTGCTTCTGCATGCATGAGTAAGCAAGAACACAGTCACCTTTATGTGTATATTCTTGTAAAGCACACACGGTTGCACAATACCACATTGAGCAAGTGGATTTAAGCAACTGAAAACACAGACTGAAAACACGCAAACAGATCTAATGATTCTTTTTGATGATGCCCTTATCGGATCATCATCAAAACATGTCATTGCAATTAAAGATAACTCAGTGATTTTCTCATGTTTTTTTCTTCATGCAAAAAATTTGTATGGGGTTTGTAGTGGGTTAGATGTATCAACTTCACCTCCCGACACCTCAAGCTGCTCAAAACATCTACTGCAATCCGCTTCGTATTTCAAAATTAATCTAGCTGGCATGCTAATCTATCAAAGCTGTATAAACTGGAAGTGAGTCGGGATGGGAACCACATCACCAGGAACCATCCGACACTTTATCATCACAATACCTACACTGTAGGTGCCGATTCAATTTGTATTGCGATTCTGTGACTATATATGTGTATATAGCAACAAACTTAGCAAATAATTTGGTCCTACCACGAGATGCTGCTGTGAATAGTTTATAGAGAACTGCAACATTTTACCACTTCAAATGCAAACATATAGAAATTCAAATAATAATTATAAAGTCATTGTGGCGATATATGAATTACGATACTTAACTGAATCATTTTTTTTTTTACCCATCTTTAATAGTGAGTGTTAAAAAGATGTCAGAAATATAATTTAATCTTAAGGCACTTTTTTAAATCTAATTTTTATTTTTATTTATTTTTTTTATTGAACTGCTTCTCAATGCTGAAATGAGGAAAATAACAAACCTCATGAAAGTGAGGTGCACAGCTGTTCAGATTTTGACCAAGTTTAGCGGGCTAGCTAAGGGTTAGGGTTAGTAATGCTAATGCTAGTTAATGGTAATGCTGGCTAGTTTACCTAGCATTTTAGTTAGCATCTTAGTGTTGAAGTTATAGTCTATTTTCACAGGTTTATCCACTTTTATATAATACGCAGGAAATATGTTGAAGGAAATATTACACAGGTGCTGTTCTGCTTGGGTTTAAGATGCTAGCTTGTAGCAGTTTACGTGCTAGCACTTTACTTTGCTACAGGTTTTTTTTTTTCATTATTTATGGTATAGGAATGTTCTAAAGGCATTTGTTGCAATTGTTTTATGTCATTAGTTCAACACTGCAGGAAAACAACATATTCAGAATGACTTTCACATTTGTGACAGTAGTGTCATGTGGATCATGTGGATGGTGTTTCTTAACTGACCAAAATGGATTCCAGAGCCTTGTCGATGTGGCTGAATTTAGAATCTGTACGGAGTTTATCAGCTGAAAGCAGGTTTTCCTGAGCGTTCTCCCATTTCCCCATCTCCGCATAGACAAGTCCAATATTGTGCAGCACCTGAACGTGCAAAACCAATAACACACTGTGAGCTAATCCTGGGAAAGACATCACACATCATCAGTCATCACTTTAGAGAAGAATGACAATTTGCTCACATCATTACATCACATCAGTTTTCGATTATAGTCAGCTGGTATCATAGATCATCTCTCTCTATCTCTCCAAAATAGACTGCAAATAGACTTTATAGTATTCTTTCGGAACATGATTATGTCATACAGCTGAACAGTTAAGGGTTAATTATTCTTAATATCCAAACAAACCTGCGTGACTGTGAGAATAATAATACATTCTAACAATTTTCCTACATTTTTCTTATTTGTTCTTAATATTTGTGCATAGATCACTTATCGCAGAGGGTCATGAAAACATTTCAATTTTACATTTTTACAAGTGTTCAAGTCAAACCAGGACTTCTAATAGAACTGAGTGACATTTACAGAAAACTAACACAGTACAGTAATAAGACTCTTAGTTACAGTAACACATTTGAATGGTGCAAATGTTACAGGATGTGTATTACAGGAACTCAGCTGGGAGTTATTTCCACATCTCCCAGTACACCCCTGACCTCACTTCAAGCATGGAGTTCCTAGGGGGCCAGTGTTACAAACATGATGCAGGGAGTCTGATCGTGGCTCCAGGATACTGAGATTTTTTTTTTTACCTTGATGGTACGCAAGCAGTAACGAAACTCTGGGATAAGCGCATTAGTGTAGCAGGGGATTATATAGAAAAATAAAGGTAGTTTTTACTCTCGTAACTGTGTTCTGCTATTCAACACAATCAAAAGTCCCATTTTTACTTGACTTGAAATCCTGGTTTGACTTGTAGGATGGATTTTTGTAATATAAAACATAACCCATTACATGCAATGTTTATTTAAAACATCCCCATATATTTAAATCCTTAACATGCTGTCTATGTAAGTCTTTCCGTTTGACATATTTTATGTACAATTTCAAACCAATGAGACATTATTAGTGGAAACTGCTGAAACATTTTGAAATACTGGCTTAAGATTCCATATCGACAAGAGAAGAATAAAACTTTCAGCACACACCTCACAAGCATAAAGTTTATACATCAGCCCGAGAGGTTTGTAGTCTATCAGCTGGTTCCCTCTTAGCTCTTTATAAGCTTGCTGGAAATCCATCAGTGACTCTTCAAACCTACAAAGATGTTCAGATGTTTGTAAGAGAATTTCTTTATAGTATAATAAAATTCATAAAGTGTAAGTACAAAAAAAAAAAAGAAGAAGAAGAAGGAAGGGATTTACACAACATTTGTTTGTGCAATATTGAAGCAATTGACCTACACTTCCTCTGATTTTATAATAAAAGTCATTTGCTTAACATATAATTATAATGTGGATTAACGCTCGACATGTCCTACCTTTCTTTTTTGTAAAACGTAATTCCCCGTTGAAAAAATGCAACAGCCAGATGCTGGTCTTTGCCGATGCTACCGTCAAACGCCTTCAAAAGAGAGAAGTTTGAACATAACAGCCTGAAACGACTTCACTTCCTTTTTTTTCCACTTAAATGGTTTCTCATTTAAAAATGTGATACAACACCACCAATATGATAAGGTATAGTCTCTTTTATCTCACTCATCATCACATCATTCACTACCTCACTCCATGACAGATGTCTCTTTACCTTCTCTGCCGCGTCCAGCTCATTGTTGTTCAGATGGAGGCATCCGATATTGAAGTTGATCTTTGATGTCTTCTCCTCGATGTCCAGGAATATCCTGAGAGCGGAGACTGTGTCCTTGTTCTCAACACAAGCCACCGCTTCATCCCACTGGCGCAGAGTGCTCACGAAGGACATGTTCCCTCAGCTGCAGCTGAAACCTAACTGAAAAACAGTCTTCCCTTTTTATCATCGGATGAGAATGTGAAACTGAACTCGGGACAACCCCCAGTCTGTCAGAGAGGAAGTGCCTCTGTTTGGTAACTATACTTACAGAAGAACAAGACATTTATTGGGATTTTTTTTAATTAAAGTTTTTTTCTAAATGTGTATTAATTTTCTTACACACAATCTAGTCTCTCAGTTTTAAAAGTCATGACCAAAAGCCCCTTCGTGAGTGGTGAAAAGAGTAATATCTAGGACATAGCACTCACTGAGTGGTAAATGCCAAAGAGGTTAAACTCTCATTTATTTTGGTTTTCCAGGACCAAATTGGGATGCCTGACCACTAGTCAGTAGTAGTATAAGTAGTCTATACAGGCTATGACGATTCCTGCCAAGCTGGCTCTGAGCCCACGTTCCCATGTTCCTGTGAATATTCAGCAAGTGGAACGCTTGATCCTTGTAAATCGCCAGATAACTTATGGCCAACTAGTGGAAAAGATGCATCTGTCTGTGGGAACTGTACAACCAATCATCCACGAACACCAATTGCACATTACAGGAACTCAAGTGGGAGTTGTTGCTACGGTATATCCCCCGTATAGTCCTGACCTCACTCCAGGTCATTTTCAGACATTTGCGCACTTAAAGATCACGCGAAGCCAGAGTTTCTGATGTGAAAAAGGCAGTTCCGATCATGGCTCTGGGCTACTAAGAAAACTTTCTACCTTGTTGCCATTCAAGCACCAAGGGATAGGTGCATTAGTGTAGCAGCGGATTATATAGAGAATTAAAAGTAGTTTTTATTTTCATAACTTTGAGCACAAACATTAAAATGGGGACCAAGTGAATTAAACTATGGCGTAGATGTTAAACTATGGTGTTAGATGGACTGGTTTGAGTATTTCAGAAACTGCTGATCTTTTTGGGATTTTAACATTATACAGTCTCTAAAGTTTAAACAGAGTTGAGTGTTAATTTCTAAATTATGGGTAGAAATGCCCTGCTGATAAGAGATGTCACGGGACAATGGCCAGATTAGTCTGAGCTGTCAGAAAGGGTGTAATAGCTATTCATTTTGTTTATACAGTACGACTGTGGTGTGCAGCAAAGTATCTCAGCATGCACTAAACATCAAACCATGAGATCAAAGGGGTACAACAGCAGAATATCACTTTGAGTTCCACGCTGGTCAGCCAAGAACAGTAGCCAGGTAGTTTGGACATAGACTCACTGAAGCTGCACAATTGTTTCAAAAGTTTAAAAATCCCCTGGTCTTTTCCAACCTTCAACTGTCTGTGCCCATGTGAACTTCATATTCAAGTGCTTGTGAAACTGGAGTGAAACCTGATGTGGTCACCCCACCTTAAAGTTTGATGTGTTGTGGGAAATGCCCTGGACAGGGTGCCTATTCTTTGCAGGATACACATACACACAATAGACAATTTGGGAACGCCAACTGACCTAATCTGCATGTCTTTGAACTGTGAGAGGAAACCAACCAAGCATTGGGAGAACATGCAAACTCTATGCGCACAGACCCGAGAAAGGAATTGAACCCAGACTCTCAGCGCTAACCACTCCGCCACTGTGCTGTCCTCTGAAATCCAGCTATAGTTAAAGTCACGAAGATTACATTTATTTCATCTAATTTTTTTATGTCTGATGTACACTTTAACTCGTGCCATGCACTATGCTGTTTCTGCATGGCTGGACGAGTGCACACAGTACATAGCACATAGTAAGTCAAAACTTTATACACAAGTTCGGATTTATTATATCTCCTGCATTCTAGAACGTCATCAATTTCTATGCCGCTTATTCTGTACAGCATCGTGTGGGATCTGGAGAGGGTGCCAATTCATTGCAGGGCGCACACACATATACAGTACACATACACGCAACAGGCAATTTCGTAACACCAATTAACCTAATCTGCACGTCTTTGGACCGTGGGCGGAAACCCACCAAGCATGGGGAGAACACGCACAACTCCATGCACAGACAGGAATCGAACCCTCAACCCTGGAGGTGAAAGGCCACAGTGCTAACATCTACATCATCATTCTAGAACAATATTGGAAGAATATTCTTGCAAGAATAGTATTATCAAGTGCATTTGCAAAATCCATCAAGCACCATGAAGACCATCCCAGGAAAGCAAGACCAAGACTTACCTCTGCTGCAGAGGAGAAGTTCATTTAGAGTCTTCAACCACAACAATTAACATGCATCTCAATAGCCCCAGAGATCATTACATATTTTTGGATGCCTGTCAGCAGTGTTTTGCAACGCGGAAAGAAATACCAATCAGGGTCTAGAAGGTGCGCATGAACTTTTGACTGGTCGTATAACATGCCGGTTGAAAGTATATCGTACGTGGGTTGGGACGTTGACGTTGTGGTTCGACCAATCAGAATTCACGGCGATGGTTGCCTGGGTAACGTCATGGGCTAGCTGGGAAGAGGAAATGGCCTGCGCGGCGCTCGGATCTCTATGGTCAGGGATAGATGGCATTTCCTGTCAGTGTAAACACACACACACACACACACACACACTCACACATACATACGCGCGCGCACAGTCGGAGGACTGACATGGCTTCATGACCGTGTTCGAGTATAACAAGAAAACGGAGGCTTTTCTCCATGACAGAGAGGCCAGTTCAGAGAGGCTGATGAATGTAGCGGCGGGTTGACGACGCGGGTGTGTTAGCGCGCTAACATGGACCTCGGCTCTATGCTCTACAACAGTTTAAAAGATGTAACATGGAGCACGACAACTCTGCCTCTGGACCGCCTGGTGAGCGCCTATAGGCTGCCCCAGATTGTTAAACTAGACAGCGGTGAGTAAGTCAGGATTTCATTTATCCCACAGGGGGAAAAAAACAAAACTTTTTGTAGGAGTTTTAATAATAATAATAATAATTATTATTATTATTATTATTTGATAAGCTTTATTAGTGTAAACTGTGTGTCAGCTGTGGGGCGCGTGGGTGGCTGTGTTCCTCGGATGGAATTCCAACAATTAGCCAGGCAGCTAGCATTGTTAGCATTTGCTAGCTAGCTAGAGTTTTTACTATTTATTATTGATGTCCATTTTCTCTCTCTACGTTGTAACTTACCGGCTTTTGGAAGCCATATCAGCTTAATTATTGCTACCTGGCGTGTTTTTTTGTCTTCTGCCTAACCTGTTTATCTAAAAATGAAAATGTTTTAAACGCCTGAGTTAGCCAAGCTGCTGTGTTCAAGTGAACAGTAGAGTTTACAGCAGCTGCAGGACGAATCAACTCAACTCGGGGACGACTTGTTAGCCAGCTGTGAGTTGATTAAAAAATATATAGTAATAATTATAAAAATGTAAATAACAACTGAGTTATTACCGCTTAATTATTATTATTATTTTTTTTAATATTTTTTTTCTGCTTGCTTAACTTTGTTAGTTACCTAAACACTCAGCCTGTACAAGGGCCTGGTTGGTTCAGGAACAGGTTACACAGAGAGATAAGTTTATTGTTATTATTTTTATCTCTCGACTCTGAGTGTAACGACTGCGCTTCTACACTGGAATGTGCCTCCTGCTGACTTTATGTGCATGTAATATGACTTGGGAGACATGGCATTTAGTACAACACTCCCACAACACAAAGCACACTGGCTTATTCTCTTATGTAGACACACACACACACACACACACACATAGAGTTTAATGATTAGCAAGGACCTCAGACTGGCAACTCGCTCAGTTGCACCTCACTGTCCTTGACATGTTTAAGCTTTGCTGAAATCAGTCCAGAATCAGAGATCGTGAAAGAACTCGTCTTTTTTTGTTTGTTTGTTTGTTTTAATGAATGATGAATGAATCGCGTAATTTTTTTATTTACTTTGCAAAAAAGGACTTTATCTATTAAAGTAGAGCATTTCCACAGAATGGTCATGAGATAGATTTTCACCTCCACAAATCATCCCGTCTCAAGGATTTTCTTTGTCAGGGTCACCTCTGGTTCAAAGCAATATAAGTAAATAAAGATTTTTACATGGAAAAAAAACAAACATTTGACCTGGTGCAGCACGTCGCATTTCGGCCTCACAGATCCGTGTTTTGATCCTGACTTACAGTATATGTCTGACGTTTCTTGTTTTGTCGTCTCCTCGTGCCTGTGTTCGTTTCCTCACACCTAGAATAAAATGCCACAAGGTGGATTGGATAAGATAAATTTACCCTCAGCTCTGTATTTGTGCACGGCCCCCTGCAACAAACTGATCTGGAAGGTAATAACATTGTAACCCTGATCAACCTTGGTCAAAGCACAGACTGAAAGCAAGCGACCGGATCCACCACCGGTAATTTTTGATGAACGTCCGAGCAGGCAGAGGATCCTATATAAATAATTTTCTGTTCCGTTATAATCGAATAGAGCTTTGCAAATTCTGTGGCGTATAGTGTCTGAAATAAATGATGCATAAGTCCATGTAAAGGTCAGATTACTTGTGTAGCAAGGCCAGGATTGTGATGCGTCTAAGAATCAATTCTTTTTTCCATCCCTACTGACTAGCTAATGACTGTAATAAAGCCCACATAGTTCTCTGTTACAGCGTTCGTGTGATATACTGCCAGGTACCTTTTTATGTTAAGATAATGTCTTTGAACGCACTGTACGGTCTCTGTTCTTACTGACTTCCGGCGCTGATATGATAGTATCCCATTTCCATGTTGATGTAGATAAAGTGATAGGCCTGTCATTCTCTCCAGGGGAATTGGTGGAAGGGCTAAGGGAAAACGACTACCTCTTGATTCATTCATGCCGGCAGTGGACCACTATCACCGCCCATAGCCTGGAGGAGGGCCATTATGTCATTGGACCGAAAATCGAGATCCCGGTCCATTATGAGGGTGAGGCTGTGCGCTGTACTACTTCTTTTGCTCTTGTCTCTTCTGTCTCTCTAAATGTGTATCCTGTTCTGCCATTGAGCGAATTGCAATATGAAACAACATTTGTGGTGTAATGTTCACAAAAAGTGGGGGGAAGAAAAAAAATCTAAAAGAAGAACCAGACCAACAGGTCTTTCGATCTAGACTGCAGTGTTTCCCATCAGTTTTCTGCCGGCAGGCAATTATCTAATTGCCCTTGCTGGATTGAGAATGATTTTAAAACACGTAAATGCAAAATAAAGATATTTAGTGATTGACACTGTATTTAAGTGTTCATTAATACCATAATGCATCTGTATATAATTCAACGTGGGAAAATGAATCACTGGTCAGGATTTAGATATATTAACCCTGAATATATATGTATATACAGTAATATATATATATATATATATATATATATATATATATATATATATATATACACACTCTCAATAAATGATTTGCATTCTTCTGTAGAGTATTTATGTGTCCGATCTTTTATTATTAGAGCCGCTTGCAAGCTGGCGGTGCTGGTGTATACTTGTCAGCGAGATTTAAATCAGTGTCTCTTAAGCATGCCGTCTCGCCTGACAAGCGATATTAAAATCACTAAGCTTTAAAACTGATTTAACAAGGAAGGAAGATTGGTTACAGCTACGTCAAGCTGTCTGACACGTGAAACGTGACCGAAATAGTCGCTAAACCTGCACTCAGTGTTCAGTTTATTCTTATCTTCACAAAGTCAATGTTAATGTGATGGCAGAGATCGAGAAGCTCCATACAGTAACTTGTAGAAGTCTAGTAGGGGAAAATTTGAAATACTTTGATATTGAGTACTTAGAGCTATTGATCCGTTGCCTCAGTTTCTAGGAGGCGCTGAGAATTTATTTGAGAATTTGAAAAGAAGTTGTACATAAACAAATGCACTTTTCTTGCGTTGAACAGGACAATTTAAACTGCTGGAGCAGGACCGGGATATTAAAGAGCCGGTGCAGTACTTCAACAGCGTGGAGGAAGTGGCGAAAGCTTTTCCTGAACGAGTTTATGTCATGGAGGATATAACGTTCAATGTTAAGGTATTGATTTTGTATATGTATGAATATACCGTATACAGTTGTGCGTTTTCCTGCTTGATTTATATAGAGAGCTTGTCTACAAGGAGTAATTATTCCCTCTGTTTTATCTTCTCTTAACATTGTTTCTAATCCTGACTGTCACTGCCATGCAAAGGGACATACAGTTTCCTGTTTTTAATATTAGGTGCATAATATGTAATCTTTTTATGTTCTGTTAATCCCCGACCTTGACCGGCAATGCTCTAACCACAGACCCAGTAGGCCAGTGAATCTAAAACAAACTGTTCATTGTCCTCTGAGCTGAATTCACAATGCCACTGCCTTGTCCTGCCCGCAGAGTCGCTTTGTCTTAGAGTGAAAGGTTAGATTTGTGTTGTCTGTGCTTCGCTCTTAATTTCTGCCGATAAAAAAAATATTTTGAATGGCTCTGTGTATGTAAATGCTGATTGAGAGAAAGATGAAGACGGTCGTTAAGCTGTGCATGTCCTCTACAGATGGCGTCAGGAGAATGCAACGAGGACACCGAGGTGTACAACATCACCCTGAACACCGGCGACGAGTTAACGCTCATGGGCCAAGCTGAGATCCTGTATGCGAAAACATCCAGAGAGAAATCACGCCTCAACACCATCTTCAGACGCATCGGCAAGCTGAACTCGATCGCTCGGCCGGGGCGGGGCAAGATGCCGTGTCTGATCTGTATGAACCACCGCACTAATGAGAGCGTGAGCCTGCCGTTCCAGTGCCGTGGCCGCTTCAGCACGTGCTCGCCGCTGGAGCTGCAGATGCAGGAAGGTGAGCACAGCATCCGCGCCATCGTGGAAAAGACGCGGCTGCCCGTCAACGTCACCGTACCCGCGTGTCCGCCTCGTAACCCGCACGACCTGCACCCGATCCGGGAGGGTCACCGCTACAAGCTCGTCAATGTGCGTACCAAGACGGTAGTGGTGTGCTGTGTGCTCCGCCCCAACGCTGTGCTGCCTGTACACTTTCCCTTGCACGTTGCCACGGCGATGCCTCGCTTGCTCGTACCCGAAGGCCTGCTGCACGGAGAGGCATGGCTGGAAAGCGTAGTTCATCGCTGGTTCGTGTACTGTCAAGAACAGTTCGATATCGACAACTACTCGAGGGCGGTGCGTGATGTGAGGGCCGACTGGCCCGAGGACACCAAGAGTCCCAAGAAAGGCACCAGTGGGACAGGATGCGCGGTCGGGACCGGAAATGGAGGTGGAGTCGGAACCAATGGCTGCCATTCCCACTTGCCCAGTTCACTAAGCTCAGCCCGGGACGAGCTCACGCAGTCGTTCCACCGACTGTCCGTCTGCGTCTATGGGAACAATCTGCACGGCAACAGCGAGGTGAACCTGCAGGGCTGCGTTAGCCTCTATGGCGAGATTGTGCCTCCGGAAACACCGGAGGTGGATTACCCATTTCCAGAGCTGCTAGACAGTTCATCATCTGGTCCTTGCAAAGCGGATCTGCCATACGAGGAACTGTGGCTGGACCACACGCAGACGCACAGTCCTGTACACGAACACAGCGAGGCCGTCCGAGGAAACGCCAGCAAGTCCAGCTGCCTGTCTGGCCTGCCGTACCCCGGTCTGGGTTCTACCAGTGCTGCCTTCCTCGGTGCTGATATCAATCTACCTCCACCTCCGGTGCCTCCAAAATCTGAAGCTGTGAGTATTACTTTTTTTATTTTTTATTATTAGTAATATATATATACATTTTATGATTAAAGTCACGTAGCAATAGATATCCAGAATATTAGGTGTGTGGCAATATCCTATCACACAGTTGCCTTTTTTTTTTGTAATCATTATTTATTATTACTTTTCTGATGTATTTTCCTGTGCAGACTCTCTAAGGTATTAGTTTCTCTGCAGTATAGTTTCTTATACGCATGGATATTCTAGTGCTAAGTGCCTAATGCCTCTAGTGTTGGCACAATACACATACTGATATTTATGATTTAAAGTATCAACATCGTTTAGACGAGGAAAAGCAAAAACAGTTACTTGACAAATTATGGCTTAAGCACAAATATCATCATGTAGTTAGGAATAAAACATAAAGGAGCATGTAGCTAAAGCACAATAATCAACCCCGGATCATTTTTATGGATTTCCATTGCCTAAAGAACTATATGTACATATCATTTTATTATTATTATTGTTTTAGTTACTTTTATTGTAACTGAATGTACTTTTGTCCTTCTTGCTCTTTTGAAGTTTTTGAAACTTGTTAAACTTTATTAGCCCTTATGCTTATATACATGAGTGGTTCAATATAGAAATTATTATATAAGAGAGACACAATTAGTATAAATCTGTGAGATGGGCTTATACGCATGTTATTTTAAGGTCATAAACAAACCTTGGTGAGTCTGACTCCAGGATTCGACGGTGCTGCTATAAACCACTGCATCACAACTGTTATAATTATCTGGTAGAGCAAGTCATACAAAAAAACTGCTGCGTTACGCTTTGAGGAAACAGTCAAATTAGCTGGAATAGACAAACATGTACTGTATAAGCGAAGAGATAGACCTGAGGAGAAGCCGAGTTAGAGACCAGTCTAGAAAAGTCTAGAGACTTTTTCTCATTCCCATGTCTGCCGTTCAGCTTTCACCATGAGCGAGAACGGACTCGCTCTGACTTTCTAGGTTTCTAATTCGATCTAACGTAATCACCTGCAAAAATAAGTAGTTACAGAAAACATTTACTTCAAAATGTTATCAGAGTGAATTCAAATAAATGCTTCACCGTGCAGTGGTCACAGATGTTTATGTGAGCTGAAAGAATTTGTTAATGTCGCTAGCAAAAAAAAACAAATAGCCATGATTGTTTTCAGAATCCACGATCTGTAACCTGATATTGAAGTTGCTGAGGTTGAAGCTGAGCTATGAAACTCAATAGGGCCACAGTATAAACAATGTCTCGGGATCATGATACAGACCAGTGATTTTGTTCACATGTATTTATTTATTAAAAACATGACTGAGAGTAAAGTAAAGAAGAAGAGGAATAGCAATAAAAATCGACATTTTTCAGCAGGATTAAAAAAAAAACACCGTCTGATACTGGTTTTCATTATAGTTAATTAAACTGATCAAGTTGCATTTTTAAAGATCAAAAATTTCATTGATTAAAAGATTTCAAAGACTTTATTAATCCCAGAGGGAAATTGCTTTGTCTTAGTAAAAAAGAAACATTCAAGAGGATTAGCATTTGGATTAGACAGAATTAGCATGTTGGTCATGATTCGACAGTTCAGTCAGTGTCCGTTGGGCGCATAGGGAAAAAAAAATCCCTACTTTTTGTCCCTTTTCCATATTGCGTTGAAATTGTATCTGACATTTTCCCTGTAACGTGATCTTGTAGCCGGCAGGGTGGTCGTAGTGGATAGCACTGTGGTCTCGCACCTCCTGGGTCGAGGGTGTCGTTTGCATTCTTTTCCCCTCCCTGTGCTTGGTGGGTTTCCTCTAGGTATTCAGTTGTCCTCATACAGTCCAAAGACATGCAGAATAGGCGAATTAACATTTCCAAATTCCCTGTAGTGTGTGAGTGAATGTGAGAGTGTGTCCCCCGCCTCGTGTCCTGAGTCCCCTGGGATAAGCTCCGGGCTCAACATGACCCTGTACAGGATAATCAGTGTAGAGAATGAGTAAGCGTGAGTGACTTCATACATGAAGACCCCCTCCACAGGCCGAGCTTGTTTGCTGAGCTCTGTAGGGGGGGGGGGATCGCAGTAGCTCAGATGTTTGAATGGGGAGATAAAAAGAAAGAGAAAAAAAAGGTAGTTTGTGGTATGAAAAAATGCCCGAGTTGTATTTTAGCTAGAGAGATGCACACTTTAGTGACGCATGTTAACTTGTTTAAGAAATGGTTAAATGCGGGAGGTTTAAGAATAAATGCCACAGAGTAGCGAAACTGAAAAGTATTTAACATGTCATTAGGTGATTAAGATGTTAGGAGTCATGCTGTCTGAGTGGGAGGGATCAGTATTACACACTGTTATGTTAATTACAGCACTAAAGACACTGGAAAGCCGCGGACCTCTGTGAGCGAATGTATGCAGACGAGCACAGATAGCCATTTCCTCAGCTGCCTTGAAATGCAGTGTTAGATAAAGTTAAAAAACACACACACAAAAAAACAGTAGGGTGGTTGGATTCACATGTCTCAGAGGAGACACCCTTCCTGGTTGGTTGAACCGACAAAAGACCAGTATTAGATAAAACAAATGTCGTTTAATGAAAAATGGCAGTTAATCATAAAGCTAAACATCCTTACTTCTTCATATAAAAGCTTATTTAATTTTTTTTTTTTTTATCATGCATGGCGACGTGATGAGTGAAGGATTGAGAGATGCTGACTGTGATGGAAGTGTAGTGCATCATAGTAACTGGCAGTAATATTCAATTCAGTTTTATTTGTATAGCACTTTTAACAGTCATCATTGTCACAAAGCAGCTTCACACAATCAACAGATAATTATGGAAATTTGTATGAAAATTAAAAAAATGCGTACGAGTCAAAATGATCAGATCGTCCCCGATGATCAAGCCGAGGGTGACGGTTGTGAGGAAAACCTGAGAGGAACCAGTGCTCCCGATCCAGTGGTTGGGAGACGGTTCATTTTCATCCTGGTATGACCTTTTCTTTTCCAACCCTGATCTCCACAGGTGAAGGAGGAGTGTCGGTTATTAAACGCCCCTCCGATTCCTCCGAGGAGTTCCAAACAGACGACCGCGAGCTCCGGCAACATCCCAGTGCCATATCCTTCAACAAAGCCACGTCAGCCAGACACCCGCTCCCCGAGCCCAACACTCTCCTACTATTCCTCTGGTCTGCACAACGTGTGAGTGACAATAAGAAAAATATCTTCATGGGAAATGTTTTTAAAAAAAATGCATTACTGTTTATTAATTCCAATTTAATTCAACTTTATTTATATAGCATGATTATTTTCACGAAGCAGCTTCACAAAAACACAGTGGTGTGAAACGAAATGTATAAATGTTAAAATGATTCAACCTTTTCTTTTCCCTGCAGAGGCGGCGAGAGCGAGTCCTTGAAAGAGATGGAGGAGCAGAACCATGTGTGTTACCCGTGCAACTGGATTCGGACAGATTCCAGCAAAAGCACCAAGCCCTCAGCCCCTCCCCCCTGCCCCCGCGGTCTCTCGACGGACACTGCCCTCTCCCGTCTCTCCTGGCCAAACGACTTCTGCGGGCCCGATTTCCACAAAACCGAGGACTTCTCATCAGTACATTGCCGTAGTTACTCCAGCTACCCGAGGAAAAGGACCCCCGGCACCCCTAAGACTTGTTCCTCAGGCCTCTTTGACTTTGACAGAGGAGGGAGAAGCGGTGCGGCCGCTCAGGCCCAACAGCCTGGCCAGTTTTGTACTAAATCGACTAGCTATACCTTAGAAATGTACAGAGACAAACCTATTGAGGAATGTGACACTAAACAAAGCAGATCCTGTCCTATCTTGCCACCACGAACCCCAAAACCCAGTGATGAAAGGAAAGACAAGGAACATGTAACAAATGTGACAAGCGTTGACACTACACAACATCAGGTGGACCGAGTAAACCAGGGAACTGCACCGTCCTGCCCTCCTGCAACAGGGCAACAGTGGCAACCACCAAGCAACCTCTCGGGCCTTTGTATCGAAGAGGTGTCCAAATCACTACGCTTCATCGGCATGTCTGAGGACGTGGTCGGGCTGTTCGTTCGAGAGAAAATCGATGGCAATTTGCTCATGCAGCTAACAGAAGAGATTCTCTCAGAGGACTTTAAGTTAAGCAAACTACAGGTGAAAAAACTCATGCAGTTTATTGGTGGCTGGAGGCCCAAAATGTAAGCTCGAACAAAAACAAAATTATGGCAAAACCTTCAATACGCTGCATAACACTAAAGCCTTCAGTATTGCCTTCGACTGTTTTGTATCTATATGCTATGCACAGTCTGAAGCCTTGTAATGATTTTACTGGTTTGTAGAATATATATATGATCTACGAATATAGGGTGCTTCGTGTATTAACTTCCCATGTCTTGAACAGTCCTCATGTCTGCATGTAATCTCTTACGGTACACGCACAACACAACAGCACACAACACTACACTACAGATTTTGCTCAAACCAAAAGCTTTTCAAAAATATGAATATATTTTGATCGAACTCAATCATGCCTTTAGCTTTCTTGGCTGAACAGCTGTAGGAATGGTGACGTTTATGGATCTGGATCTGAGGCTGCGTTCACATTACCAGCCTGAAGTGAATCGATTCTGATTTTTACTCTAATGTGACACAGATTTGATTTTTAAGGGATGGAGGAGCCTAACTCTGATGGTTTAAATCGATCTAAATCATTTTCGTATGTTGTCTTAGGTTGGATACATATCTAATATGTGGTCATGTGACCTCAGTGAGAACGGGCAGATCAGAATCCACGTAAT
Source organism: Clarias batrachus (assembly GCA_003987875.1). NCBI lineage: Eukaryota > Metazoa > Chordata > Actinopteri > Siluriformes > Clariidae > Clarias > Clarias batrachus. Next base: position 284,508 of record QMIH01000752.1, read on the forward strand.
TTTTTTTATTTTGCCCCTGCGTATGCTGTGGGAATTTCATAGCAGCGCTAGCAGTACCTGCTAAAAAAGTGAGGTGTCTGGCTTTTGTGTTGTTTTTTTTTCTGTACGTTAACAAATACAGTCGACTAACTTCTCATCATCCTCCAGAGGCAAACCCCCAACATATTTTTGCTAAAATTCCATCCGTTGTTTCAAATCAACATTTTAACCCAGATAACGTGAGCAAAGACACATCAACACGCTGTGTAAGTGCCTTCTCAGAGGATGGGCATGTCCACATTAGAGTCAGATAAATGTTCCTTGTAATTATGAATGTGACCAGTCATGACATGCAAATCCAATCAGACCAAAAAAATATAGGAATTGAGCAATGTAGCTTGTAATGTGAACGGATGTACATCAGTCTTTTTTCATTCGTTAGACGGTATTTTGTTTAGCAGTACTCATAGAGTGCGACTCCTCTGAAATCTACGTATGTGCACAAGATGTGCTTCTCATTCCCTGTACTTCAGCTGATAAAGTAAGATTTGTTCTTGGTTATCAAAATATCAATAATATTACACCGAGAGAATGTCAACCCCATTTTATATATACACAATTTTGTTTATTTGCTGGTAGTAGCTTAGTATAGATACTATCGGTTGATTTCCTGTACATTTCATGCGATCAACGGCTTTAAACGCAGTTTTAATGGTTTAAAATTCCATAAACATGCTGTGTTGTTTTTTTGTGCATCTAGGCAATGGCAGTGTAGCAGAAACCTGCATGAAGTCAGAGAAACACGTGTTGTGTAAAAGAGTGTAGAATGTATCTCAAGGTGACCTGTTAAATAATTCTCCTTGGGCGAAAGGCTGTTCCTGGATGTGGGTCGTACCTTGGTTTTAAGATGAATGATACAAGTAAACCACCAGTGTAGGAAACCTGTCAACATAAAGAGCGTAACATCTGTCACAAGGCGTGAACGTTCTGTAGTAAATACTACGGTAGGTGGGCTAGAGTAACATTGGACAGCTGTGCACGATGATATATTCAGTATTAAGACGCTTATGTGAGTTATCCTAGTTGATGTACGTATGTGTAATGTACTCCGGGTGTAGTAATAGTGAAGGGGTGGTGAGACTGATTTTTAGGAAACAAAAGAAAGAGAAAGAAGCATCATAATATGCATATTTATTAAGCAATCATTGATTGGTTTACTCAAACAACTACACACTACACTTAATTAATTATTCATCAAACAGGCAAAAACCTGCAGTTGCACATTTCTCTTTAATGAATGATCTCTAAGTAAAACAACAGTGACACGAATACAAAAAGAAACAAAACAAGTGCTCTTATTTCTGGAGACCCAGAGTAATCCAGACAGCTGGGCATCGTTAGTTAGTTCTTACACAAAGGAGTTATCAAAAGATCCTGATCCAAAATCCTAAACATAGTGCTGGTAAGTTAAGACCAATTCCGGTAAAATTAACCAAAATGGAACTTTCAGTATACTTCTGGTTAAAGATGGGGAACGAGGATGTGCTAGCACACTAGTTCTTGTCCAAACTCTTGTCTTTCCTGGATCGCTACCCGTTTCTCCGCACGCTGCATTTTCTTTCACAGTGAAATATGTTGGCTAAACTTGAACTGGAATTTGCTTCTAAAATGTAGAAAAAAAAAATTCATTCCACAGTGTCTATTTTAGTGCCTTCAATTGGCCAGAGTGCTCTTAAAACTCTTTACAACAGGTTTACATTTAAAATCACTCACTGATGCGGTACAAATTTCAACCGGAATGTTTTTTTTTTTTTTTGCAGTTATGCATGCACGTAATTTACGTACCGATCTGAAAAACCGATGAACGATGAAACATTACACATTTCTTCTCACATCCAGGGTTCCCAGCCTGCAAAGGTCCTGCCCAGTATATTGGGATCAGTCGCCTGATCAATAAGACAGTCCACCTGCTCTTCCACACTCAGCTCTTTCTCCCCAAGCCGGGCACGGACGTTGTGCTCCTCGGTTCCTCTAGCCACTTCCAGCATGCCCTTAAACACAGTGTCCTTCTCAAAGCCGAGACGCAGCTCCTCACTGATGGACAAAATATCAGTTAGAAATAAACTACAACATCCAAATTCCAAAATTCCATTTGTTTTGCCCCAGTGATTTTTCATACACACATTTGAGTGTTCAGTGTCAAAACATGTAAAAGCTGCCTCGTTACTGGATTTATAGCCTGAATTTATATAAAAATTGACTGGCTGGAAGTCTGGGATGTAAAGTGTCCGATGCTGTGATTTCTACTGAAACGAAATTACAAAACCTAATCATCTAAATCCAATGTACTGAAACACTATCCCCTAAGTGCCTGTAGAGAACACTGGAACGGTGCCGGGCTCACCTCAGTATAACTGCGGGGTTGGCTCCCTCTAGCTTCCTGCGAGCAAAGCTGATCTTCTGTAGAGGATACCAGGTGATCTCCTTGGTATCTACACTCTCAGTCCAGGTGCCTCCTTTCTTAAGCTGCTTTAGTGCAAAGTTCTAAAGCATTATGGAGAAAAAGTTATGAACCTGGTAAGTTGAACTACCGCTGGTAGTTCATCACTCACTGACACAAACATTTTTCTTTCCTGATAAAACATACATAAAATGTACTGAAAATTCATGAACATAAAACAAACAAACAAACAAACAAAACCGGACAATTCCTAAAGAAATGGCAGATGCTCAGTTTTCCTGGGCAAAATGCTGAAAACGGCTCGTTCTAAACCATATGGTTACAAAGATATGAGACTGTATACGGCCTGTGATTCCAAGGGCGTGACTTGGGCCACTCGCTGCAGCCGCCCTATTCTTTGGTTGTTTAGAGTTGAGGCTTTGAAGTTGTGGTATGTCAAGTTACAGTATGTATTTCAAAAACTGAGGGCTGATGGGAGTTTTTCCAAAGTGTTTTTTCCCCCCTCCAGTATGTCCCCTCTAAAAAACCCATTAAAGTTTACAGACTGATTTTTGCAGGGACACTTTAAAATGATGAATTATTTTTGATCAACATTAATTTTACTATTGGAGTATTTTGAGCCGTGTTTCAGACCAAAAGTGAATGAACTCCGAGTCAGAGGAGTGGTGCGGCAAAGGATTCTCATAACTGGAAAATTGAGTTTTTTGCTCCGAGGTCACTCCATAGTGCTCAAGTGATCTGGCTGAATGTTTTGATACAAGTTTCGTAGGGGGGGGGGGCTAGTAATGAATCAGAAAAACAAGAATTTTACAAAAACTCTTGGTTGGATTCCTAAGAGAAAAAAAAACAAGGAAAAAAATAATACAAATAAATAGTACTAATAATAGGGGCTGTCTGAGAGCTACCAATCAGTTTCTCGCAATTATTGAACAGCAGGATTATAAAAGAAGACTGATCTTGAATCAAAGCATACTCAATACTGTACATCACTTCTTTGCTTAAATGCACATGATGGTCTCATACCCTCCAGTCCAGAGAAGGCTCTTTGACAAACACGTCCATGGTGTTGAGCAGGAGGTCAGGCTCGGCCCTGAAGGCTCGGAGTGAGTGCACCATCACGCTGCGGATCAGGCCGGACTCCGCCATGGGCTTCATCAGACTTACGATCTGACGCGTGAGCCGGAAGGGCATCAGCTCTGGCACTGGCAGAAACTATACATACAAATATGATTTTTCAGCTACAGCTAACGCAAACTTTACTGGAGAGTAGATGCATTACGGAAAGACATTTAAATGATATGGCCCGCAAACCTGAGTAGCTGATCCAAAAGCATGGCCAAAGTCAATGCCAATCATGCCACCTGTCTCAGTATTGATCATGAAGTTGGAGAGGTGGCGGTCTCCGATACCCAGCACCCACTGACTGATGCAGAGCAGAGCGTGGGAGCTCGCAAAGTGAGATCGCAATGAAAGGAAGGCCTCAGGTGTCGTACTCATCTTCACAAAGGCTCGTCTGGATGTCAACAAGCCATTAAAATTTCAAATAGAAGGATTTGACGTCACCCCCACACACCCCCATACTCTCCCCAAAATAAGACTAGTTTGTTCTAAATCAGAGTTCTTTGTGCACACGATATCACACAGAAATGAGAGAATAATGGAAAGTCTCGTACCTCAGCAGGTCCTCCGGTACAGTCTGCTCCATCCGCTTAAAGTTAATTACGGTGTCGTTGCGACTGGCCTTCCTGTAGTAAAATGACATCACACACAGTAATGTGCACTTGGTCTTTCCGCTCTCATCAGACGATACGACACAGTAGGACATTAAGGCTGCACTGTAGAAGGGAAGTCGAGAATAACATACCTGTATGACTCAGCGTATCTTCTTATTCCCTCAATCTTCCCAGCAATTTTACTCAGCCAAGAGTCGTAGATTTGAAGAGGCCTAAAACACAAAATAGATGAGCACTGAGTCGAAAAGACTGAACTTGTCATAATAATAATAATAATAAATATAGTTGCAAGCAACGATGACGGGCCCAAGCACCCTGTGCCATTCCCACTCGGGGCGCGCCGCACAACATGTGTCATTCGAGTGTGCTAAGACCTCGAAAAAGCCATCGACACTCGGTTGCACCTCACAACCTGCACACATCACACACTATACAGGGCTAATGTCAGTTTGGGCCCTAAATATTTGTTGAGTGCATAAAGTGTGTGTGTGTGTGTGTGTGTGTGTATGTGTGTGTGTGTGTGTGTGTGTGTGTGTGCGTCGTGAGAGAGGGGTGTGCGTATGTGTGTGTGTGGTGTGTGCATCGTGAGAGGTGTGTGTGTGTGTGTGTGTGTTTGTGTGTGCGCACGCGCACGCATTAGTGTGCAAGGGTTAGTGTGTTAAGGAGAGAGGTGTGTGACGTGTAGATGTGTCAGTCTGTGTGTGACGAGTAAATGTGCTTGTGTTTGTGCTTGTTTGTGTGTATGGTGTGAGTCTTGTGTATTAACATTAGTGATATGTGTGTTAGTGTGTGAGATGTGTTTGTGTGTTAAACCAGGGCTAATGTCAGTTTGGGCCCTAAATATTTGTTGAGTGCATTAGTGTGTGTGTGATGTCACAGAAGGTGTCACTGAATATAATGCCACTAAATATAATGCCACACAAAGTTATTAATCATTTTTCGGCGTACGTTTAAGACATTATCACAGCTGCCCCGTTTGAGATATCGAAAATCCCCTCCGTAATTTTGCATCCTCAATGTCTTTAGATCTCTTTGGCCCAGTTTGGTAGCGATTGTATAATTTCCCTAGGAGGAGTATATCAAAATCCAAAATAACCGGCCTCCTGTTGAGTTTAGCCCAGGACAAAAATAATACCTAACCACCTTTCGTCAAACTGCTTTTGACAGTTTTATTGCCCCTTTTATGACCTTT
>QMIH01000753.1:37340-48227 GCA_003987875.1 Clarias batrachus
AAAAAGGAGCTCTGGATCTATTTGTGTCTCCATTAGACGAGGCAGGAAGCATCGCGCAAGTTCGCGTCATCTGTAAAAGACAGTCTGCTTTTCTGACATGCACCTCCAGTTTCTAAGACAGCAGTGACGTATGAAGAGCAAAATACAGCTATTTATGAGGAATTTCTATTTAATAAAAGTATTATTCACCTCCTGAATTAAGTGAYTCTGATTTCGTTTGATATTTAAAGCTGTAGATTAGGAGTTAGGAGCACAAAGGTTTCACGAACAAGTTGATGTAAACCCTGAGTCCAGTGATATAAGACTGTTATGAGCTGCTTGAGACGTGCGTGAGCTGTCATAGGGTACACAGGGTACATATTGTCCATGTTTAATTTCAAGTTAATGTAAAGTCTGATTCAAATCTGATTAATTCRAAGGTTCTGATCACACTTTCTGCGATGGTCAGAGGTCACATTGTGGCAATTCTTGAGCTGACCTCCATAAATAACATACATTTATAAATYCATTTTATAACCCTTTGAAGTTCTGCACAACYTTTTGTCATTACATAATATTGAAAAATGTATTAACCCTAACCTGATTGAGCCATCTCTACYGCTCGGTTGACGTACTGTACRCTCTACTAAAGTATGTTACAAAATGCTAAGAAATGCTCTTGATGATGTCAATTTTCTTCCTAATTTAGCCAAGTCCTATTCATGTGTTAGGCCACTCCCAGCGAGGGCGTAGACTTCCTCCCTCGCATGCGAAGCTGCTGACTGCATCTTTTCAAACTGTCGCTCACACTCTCCTCCACCTACAAGAGCTCGCAGACACCCACGATCAGCCAGTGTCACTATGATCGATGTGAGAGTGTGGGCACGCTATCTCTTTAGCAACACCCTGGAACCAAACTCGTAATCTCCAGATGATAGTGGCAAACACTTTCCTGCCGTGCCACTCTAGAGCCCCCAAGAGTATGCATTTTTAATTGCTTTGTAGCGTACTAGCAGAAAGAAAGCGAATCTAATGCCCCCAAAAAACCTTTGGGCTGCGCATCRCMACACAAAAAGCTAGCATTTCTGTGTTTTTTTTTCTTCTCATTTTACATATACAGTAAATATATTGATACTTTTACCGTTAATTTGCAGCTCAACCGTTTGGAGGAAGCCTATCCTAGGGTCTGTTTACAAAATCATTATTATTATTATTATTATTGCCCATATAAATAAGAAAAATGCAAAGGAACAACTTTTCCATTGTTTTATTTTCTTATAAAGCATGGTAAARGGTTATGGTTGCATTATGACATTTTCTGACTTTACATAGGGTTGCATTATAATACTTTGTGAAATGAGTTGGGGTCGCGTTATGACGCTTTCTGAGCTGATTTCATGTTGTGTTATGACGCATTCTGAGCTGACTTTGTTGCATTATAGCACTTTCTAGGTTTACTTAGGGTTGGGTTATTACACTTTCTGCACAGACTCGAGGTTGCATTACACTATGATACTTTTTGATCTGACTGGCTGGAGGGTTGTGTTATTACACTTCCTGAGTTGGCTTATGGTTGCATTATGACACTTTCAGAGCTGACTTAGGGTTGCGTTATTACACTTGGTTTCAAGTCGCATTATGACGCCTTCTGAGTAAACGTACGTCTGCCTCTTGCCGCTTTCAGAGCTGACTCGAGGCTGCATTACGGTTCAAACTAACAAAGTCTGCTTTATTTGCCAAGGCTGACGTCCAGTCAATAAAACAATCGAGTCACTTGACATAAGGTTGTTATGACACTTCCCGCGCTGACTTACTTATGTACATAGCGTGCAGTTACACCTACGCAGAAAGGTTTCAGGTGTCAGCTATCATAAAGTCTGCTTCTTTGTCAAAGGCTTATTTCTTCAGGTGTCAGCTGTCAGCATCCCTCACCAGCTCTGATGTCGCGCTGATGCAACACCCAATTCCAGTGACGTAAGCTCGCTGTGACACTTTCCGAGCTGACTTGAATACAAAGAGCGTTCTGCCTCTATTTCGATAAAAGAAAAGGAAAACAAGCAGGCCCGTTCTGGACAAACAAATTTGTAGAAATTGATGAAATTACTATTCATTTCCCGACCGTAATGGTGTCTTCCTTGAAATGCACCGCTATGGATTCGGGGCTGGCGAACAAACATTCACACAAAGGCAACTCAATTACCTTCCAACAGCACCAGCGTGTGGACAGAGTGATCTGATCAGGCTGATTTACTGCCAGGACCTTCTTTCACTTCGGCACTTCCTTCCTCATTAGCGGCCTGTTAATGCGCGTGCTAATGCGTGATACAGGACATGCAGGGCCTCTTTCAGCTCATTGTTGGTGTAAAGTCATGTTGCCGTAAAAAGGCTTAACCGTAATTACACTGGTTCCCGATTAGGAGGAAATTCGCCGCCGTTTTCAAGAGCAGGGTTTTCTTATAAGCTTTCAAAGGATTTCATTCTAGAAGAAGCGGCTTACTTGGTGCATTTGTGTGTGTGTGTGTGTGTGTGTGTGTGTGTGTGTTTTGTGCTGGAGGGCTGTTAAAACATATTGTTAAAATTTATTAGCAAAACAACTAGCATCAATCTTTTATTAGATCCCGCGCAGTTGGATTATGCAGGTTAGATTGCATCTCAATAAACCCTGAGTATTCACCTGCAGAGGTCCGACTCGCAATTAGCGCTCGCAGAAGTTAAATATAGTCGGGAAATCTCGACATTTGAATGATGGTTCAAAGCGGGAAGGGTTTTATTAGCGTGATTAGTGATTATGGGTGAGGATCAGAACGTTGGCAGCACTTCCTGCTCTTGCTTCACAGCTTCTGAAACCAGCATCGTTCCAACGCAGTAATCAACTCAGCATGAGACCAATTAGTGTGCAGGGATGGTTTATCGCCCACGTTAGTGTGCGTTCACCTGGTGACCTTTTCTTGCATTGGGTGTGGGGGGGGGATGTGGGAACTTTCCAAATTGGAAGTTAGATCTGGCAGGTTGGGTGACATTGTTGGAGTAAATACGCAGCAGAAAAAATGGGGTTGGGGAAGAACTCGCAGTAATAAGGCCATCGGTGTAACACGAAGCGCCCGTGACTCATATTCAGGCCCGTAATGCGTGTTATAATACTGCAGATCACTGAGAAACAGAGGTGTAGGAGTATAGTACTGGTAGAGAATTGCAGTTCTTGTTATTCATAAGGAGTCATAATACGTACATGACACCTTCGTAAAAAAATAAATGAGTCTGCATAAAGGTCTATCCAGGCTTATTCCTTGAAGTACTAAATTTTACAAAAAGTTTGTTTCACTGCCAAACTACTGTAGATGTGCCCACAGTTTTGTTTGCATGGAATCTAATTTAAAAAATGTACAGCGCCATCTGTTGAATTTTGAAATGAACTAACATTTTTATGTGTTACTGTTAAGTGCGCAGAATGAAGGTGTGAGATCATGTTTATCATGTAGATTTCAACCTTTAAAAAAAAATGTACAGCGCCATCTGGTGAATTTTAAGATGAACTAATGATTTTTCCAATGTTTTTTTTTCTGATATAAGGGCGTTTTCATTTTCATTTTCAAAGTAGCATAACTTCTCTTCCTGTGGGTCGATTACGATGAAACCAAGCCGATATGTTACCACAAGCTCGGCCAAATACACAAGTGAGAACCGCATTAAAGTTCCTTCAGTAGTTTTTACGTGATGCGTGCACAAACAAACAGACGGACAAAAATTCCAAATAATCATCTTGATGTGTTCTGTTACTCATCGTACATCCGCCTCATTATTGTTTCACAAATAATGTCACATGTACAGACAACTTTACAGTGTTATTTTAATGTATAGATGTAGTGAGTCGTCATAAAGTGTTTATGCAGCGTTATGACCATTAAGTCCGTTATCATACTGTAATACAGTATATCCCTGTTACACATCATTAATATCATGTAATAATGCATACATACGGCAGAACACACAGTGTTATAATTTTCATGGAAATGCACTGCACTTCATTATGTACTAGGGTGTTCAAGTCAAACCGGGACTTTTTCTTGTCCAGAATAACAGAACACAGTTATAAGAGTAAAAACTCCCTTTCTTTCTCTACAGTATACAATCCCCTGCTACACTAATGCACGTATCTCAGTGTTTCACTAGTGCTTGGAAAGTTTTCCCTGAGCCATGATCGGATCTGAAACACTGGCCTCCCAGGAACTCCTTTAATGGTCCAAACATGTGGAAATGCCTTGGGAGTGATTGTGTGTACAGTTCCAACAGACAGATGCAGCTCTTCCGCAAACAGGCGACAAGTTATCCTTAGATTTTTAAAGGATCAGATGTTTTAATCGATGAAAGTTCATGAGAACGACTGCAGGCGGTTCCAAAGCCACCTTGGCCGGGATTGCTTCATTCACAAGAAATTTCATCACAAGTCCCGGTTTGACTTGAACGGCCCTCGTATTGTGAATCAATAACATGAACAGGTGTTGATCATTATAACGTGTTATAAGCTCTACACTACTTTACAGCGTAAATAGTGTATTCTTTTAACCATTTATACAGTGAATAAATTGTGAACTGTGATACTTTCTCATAAATTATTCTTAATAATCTTATGAATGCATTATAACAGATGTGAGGTCATTATACTGTTAATACAGATCACTTTTATAGGAAATGTACTGTATTACAAGAGAGATATGTTCAAACCGTATCATTTGACCTGTTGCTGTATATATATATACAGTATATCTGTACATCTCTTATGTAATGTGTGTAAGTGTTATAAGCTGTAATAAAGGGTTATAGAGTGTTTATACCAATTTGACTACCTGCATGAGATATAATAGGATAAAAATCGTGTACCTGGTTCTAAAGTTGGCGGGATGCGGATGCCCGTCGTATAAAGATAAAAAGTCGTATTCCTCCTCCACGGCGAAAGACTGAAAGACGATGTGAATTCTGTTCCTTTCCTCCGCTACTATAACCCACGTGCAGTTGGCTCCGTTCGGGTATCCGTGCGGATATCCGGGGCTTTCTATGGTCCCGTTTTTTCCTTTTAACGTCCCACCGCATGTGTAAATGAAACCTGGAACACAGAGACAAAAGAGAGAGAGAGAGTGAGAAGAGCACGGGATCATTACGAGGCGTTTGATTGGCTTCCTGTCTTCTAGCTCGCGTGCCGCGGTGAGGACGGACCCGCGCGACTCCCGGTGATACCGAAGGCTTCATTTCATGGTTTGTGATTTGAATGGAAATGAAAACTTTTCTTCTCCTTCACAGTTCAGCGAAAGGACAAAGGAGGAGCGGGAGAAGCCGCTCGCGGCCCGGGAGAGGTGAAGGAGAGGCTTTTATCTGTGACAGTAAAGTAAATCGCCCAGCAACAGCATGCAGCATCAATCCTGCTCCTCTGTTTATCCTTCAGCACTTCCCTTAAGAAGTAATTAGTGTTTACTGCAGGAAGACAAAAGAGTCCTCGTCCTCTCTCTCTCTGTCTCCTTCTCTCCTACTGTACCTGTCTGTTTGTCTGTCTGTTTCTCTATTCCCCTCCTTCTTTCAGATGGATCAGTCTGTCTCTCTGTTTGTCTTATTCTCTGTCTGTCTGTCTGTCTGTCTGTCTGTCTGTCTCTTTGACTGTCTCACTTTCTCTCCTAACCATCTGTCTCAGTCTGTCTGTTAGTTCCTCTGTTTGTCTGTCTGTCTCTTTTTCATTCCTACTCATCTGTCTCTGTCTGTTTGTCTTTTTCTTTGCCTGTCTTTCTGTTTGCCATCTGTCTCTCGGTCTACCTGCTTCGTCTCTCTCTCTCTCTCTCTCTGTCTCATGGTCACTGTCTGATTCACTGACTGTCTCACTTTATCTCCTACCTGTCTGTCTGTCCTTTTCCTTGTCTGTCTGTTTGTGTGCCTGTCTCTCTGGCTGTCCATTTCTCTCTTTGTCTGCCTGCATCTGTCATATTGTCTGTCATTCTGTCTGCCCACCTGTCTGATTCTCTGTCTGTCTCACGTTCCCTCTTACCTGTCTGTCTGTCTGTCTGTCTGTTTTTCTGTTGTTTCTGTCTGTCTGTGATTTTTCTCTCTCTTTCTGTCCGTCCGTCTCATTGGGTGTCACTCTGTCTGTCTCTCTGTTTCACTTCTCTGTCTGTCTGKCTGTCTTTATGTTTCTTTGTCTTACTCATATCATCCGTGTCTGTCACTCTTCCTCTCTGCATCAATCTATTTCTCGTTGTCTTTCTCACTCTCTCTCACACTCTTACTCTCTTTTTCATTCCTGAATTTTTCTCKTTCCCTTTCTAAGTTTCTCTCTCTCTCTCCATCTCCTTCTCATTCTTTTCAAATTTCACACGCTGTCTCTCACTCACTGCCTCCCCCCCCCTCTCTCTCTCTCTCTCTCTCTCTCTTTCTCTTTGTTTCTCTCCCTGAGAGTAAAGACAGGATCATTTCAGGGAAAGGTTCATGCTGACTCACAGCCACCCACAGTGAGCCTTCTCTCTCTCTCTCACACACACACACACACACACACACACACAGACACACACACACACACACACACACACACACACAGCCACTATTCTGCAATGTCTGTATGTCTACAAAGCTTAACACTCAATAAGGCAACAAAAAAGTGCATTTAAACAATTCAATGCTCGGCCCGACGTGGACACTAGCAAAACCTCCACCGCTCTCATCACTCCAAAACAGTTTAAAAGCGATGTGCTGGGATTTTTCCGCTGCCGATGCTTCACAAAAGGGTCGACCCCTCTGACTGTCCAAAATAACACGCAGCACTCATAAAGCAATCAGTCTCCCAGTGTGTAATCTGATTAAAGCTTCRCACTCAAATCCAAAAGGATGAAAATCCAATAGTGTTTATGTCCGAGTCGTTACAGCGCCGGTCAATGAGATTTCTACTTAACCTTGATTAATAGTCTTGAACATCAGTTTGGAGGACAGGAGGCAGAAACGATTAGCGGCACGCAAATCCTGGGCTGGAGGAAAAAATAGCGCAGATATTACAGAAGTAAATGTACAAGTCCTCCATATACAGTACGCKTGTACTCGAGTCAAAGTACAGAAAGACAAACATCGAGCGATTATGGTTTGAAGACATTTCCGCTTCAAACCAGAAGACAGGAAGCAGAGCCGGAGGTGGCGGAGCTCAAGAGGCCGCGGTTGACTATGAGAGAGACAAGATCGGACAGGATCAGGAACGAGTATATTAGAGGGACAGCGCAGGTACAGTAGGACGGTTTGGGGACAAAGTCAGAGAGGCCGGATTGAGAAGGTTTGGACATGTGCAGAGGAGGGATGAGGGGTAAATCAGGAGGAGGAGGATGAGAGAGACGGAGCTGCCAGGCAGGAGGAGGAGAAGAGGAAGGTCCGAGAGGAGGTTTATGGACGTGGTGAGGGAGGACATGCAGGAGGTTGGAGTGACGATGGAAGATGTGCTAGACAGAGTTAGATGGAGACAAATGGTCCGCTGTGGCGTAAAGAAGAAAGAAGAAGAAGATGAAGATACGAGCTTATCAACTGACTAGACGACTAGACAGGTATGTTCATTTTTTCACTGCTGCTACATATTTATATGCCGTAACAGGGGCAAAAGCAGGTGTGGACACTTTTACTCTAACGTGAACCATTCATTTACCACTTCTTCTTCTCTATTGCATGTGGACTACTAATGTTATGTAATTTATACCGCCACCTACAGTATCGGAGTGTAAATGTGTCATGCCATTAAGAATACCGCACATTTCACCGTTAGCTAAAGCTGTAACTGATGGCCGCACATCTACAGTAAGCAGYGGTGCTGAGATTAAATGTAGGGTTGCTCGAGGAAGGGTCTAAAATCATCWTAMMCAAGATCATGTTCAAGTTTAAAACTGTGATCCGGATATGYCTTTCTTTATGAAACATACTCTGGACCTAGCATCAGACCTTGCTGATTTAACCAAGGAACAAATCCCAAGTRTTAATACGCTCATTCTAATACCTGAGTAAGACGTCTYCTGTCTYGAGACGTTTCCTGTATTGACTTGTCTCGATCTTAGTCTCGACTTGTCTCGCTAACTTGGTGTTCTCATCCTGGGGTGATTTGTCTAATTTTTCTCGCAGTTCGCCGACTTCCGATCGCAGTCATTTTTCCAGAAAACTAATCGCAGCATGTCTCTTCATGCAACAGTTTAGAAACCTTTCAATGTCAATCTACAAGACAGACATTAATGAATGTTTCCTCCAGTCTGGCTGTAACATTAGCGGTTATGATACGAGCATTCAGCTGTTATATAAAAGCATCGTCACTGGTTTTCTTAATCATCCATCCATCCATCCATCCATCCATCCATCCATTAATAAATGCATCCATCTAACAAACGTAAATAAAACCAACCATCCAACCATCAGTCAATCCATCCATCCATCCATCCATCCAAAGAACAAATCACAAGTATTAATACGCTCATTCAAATACCTGAGTAAGACGTCTCCTGTCTCGAGACGTTTTCTGTATTGACTTGTCTCGATCTTAGTCACTGCCTCTCGCTCACTTGGTGTTGATAAAAAATAACTTGGAGTTTATAAAAAATTATGTTTGTGTTGTCCTATTCATGGTGCAGGATTATCTGTAATTCTTATGACAATTTCAGAATTTCGGACTTGCCCCGATGAAACTGTAATAAAGTCTTGGCCTGAAAAGGATTGAGTGGTTCTCAGACTTGATCCTGACTCAGTCTTGTTATCTCTGCGTTCCTCTCACTCGACTCTATTCCTGAGTAAATCTCGGTTAATCTTGGTCTTGGACTTGACATTTGCAGTCTTGTCTACAACGTTACCATAGTAACAACTTACACAGGGTCTTGTATGGTAGACGCTTCATATTGTTGGATGTCATAGATATAGTGACAGTTTCTGTACAGATATGTTTACTGAGCATTTTTCATACGGAGGCTCTTCGCTTTGTAGCAGTCAGATGTCAGATGGTTTTAGGATGGAGGACTTTATGCATTTTCATTTACAGTTATGACACCTTATGACACCGGGCCAATTTATCTCATTATATATTATACGCACATCTGAGAGGTTGTTGGGTTGAGGGCCTTGCTCAAGGGCCCAACAGTGGCAGCATGGTGCTGGGGTTTGAACCTAGGACCTTCTCATCAGTAGTGCAATGTGTTAACCACTTCTGCTTCAACAAGCAACATCTTCTAGTAAAGAAAGAGACGCTGGTGCGAGAGCTACCCTTTATTTGAGTTGTAACCAGAGTGATAACCTGGTCCACGACATCAAAAGTAATTACACAAGCATAAAACTTTAAAGAATAAAAATGAAACAGTAATACTAAGTCATTGAGTAACTCTGGTTCATCACACCACCCCACTGCTGATTATTTTCCTTCCAGCCACCAGAACAGCTTGAACCAACATCCACTCGACACCATCACCACCGCTACCTTCCCTCTCTAGCACTGAGGTGGTGAAAATAAATGTCCCCTGGCTGTCTTGAAACCAAAACTCAAGACCGCCTCTTCACCAAGCACATTAACGAGCAGTAAACCTGCGCATCTTGATTTGCATTTTTTTTTTCCCCCCTGTTACAGGGCTTTATCTTTATAGAATCCTTAACCCTCAATCTGTTTGCACTAGCACGAGAATGTGTTTGATTCTTTCTCTGTTAACAGAAAACACAAAAGCACTTCTATAACTCGCTTTGGATAGGGGCATCTGCTGTAAATGTAAATCTAATCTGCAGGAAAATGTCATAAAAATGAACGATACGCTGTTAGTTCCTCCAAGGCAATTGGAAACTGGAAGGACATTAAATCATGGCGGAGCCGTGGAAGTTGTTAAATATTACAAATACCTGGACATAATCTTAGGCAATAAACTCACATTTGATGATACAGAAATGATGACAGCACCAATATTTCTTCAAGGGCATCTTTAATATGTTCTATATATCTAATAAACTTACTTGTCAGACTATGAAATTTATTGAGATGTATGGAGTTCTGCTAAGGTTTCTCATCCTGGGGTGATTTGTCTAATTTTTCTCGCAGTTCGCCGTCTTCCGATCGCAGTCATTTTTCCAGAAAACTAATCGCAGCATGTCTCTTCATGTAACAGTTTAGAAACCTTTTAATGTCAATCTACAAGACAGACATTAATGAATGTTTCCTCCAGTCTGACTGTAACATTAGCGGTTATGATACGAGCATTCAGCTGTTATATAAAAGCATYGTCACTGGTTTTCTTAATCATCCATCCATCCATAAATCCATTCACAAATCCATCTATAAATCCATCCATCTATCTACCAGTCTATCCATGCATAAATCCATATGTTCATCTATTCATCCACCCACCAGTCCACTCTTCCACCCAGCAGTCAATCCATTCATCCAACCATCCATTAATAAATCCATCCATCTAACAAACATAAATAAAACCAACCATCCAACCACCAGTCCATCCATCCATCCATCCATCCATCCATCCATCCATCCATCCACCAATCTAACCACCCATCTAACCATCCATCTAACCATCCATTCACTAAACCATCCAACTAATAACCAGTGCATCCTTTCAACCAGTCCATCCATCATTAATTCAATATTAACCAACTGAGGACATCTGTCTCTTCATGTACACAATCTCACAGTCAGTGCTCTCCTCATTCATCTACAGTATATATTCATCTATACAATAAATGTACCCRTCCATGTATCCATTTATTCATCCGGTCATCCATTTGTTACGACATTTGTTGCAGGCATTTCTTAAGACATTTCAAAACATTTAACACCACACGCAATAACACATTCGGTGCTCTCCTCATAAATTCAACCAAACATTCTCCCAAGTATCCATCCATCCATCCATCCATCCATCCATCCATCCA
>QMIH01000753.1:56069-66758 GCA_003987875.1 Clarias batrachus
GCTTAAAGTTGACTGAGATGAATCAAGTGCATTACAGCCATACATTCTTATTTTAAAGCCTTTTCTCAGATGCAGAAACAAACCAAAAAAAAGTATTTCAAATGATTTTAAGTATAAAAAAATAAAGGCACACTTCAAAATAAATTTCAATATAATTTTTCCGCTCGCCTCCATTTTGCACGCTCGCTCAGATCAATACACGGCTAACTGTTTTGCGTCTCCTTCCGCTTTGTGTGTGACGTAAGCGCTGCTTCTTCGTCGGTGTTTACTGGCGGCTTGCATCATCCGGAAGCGCGCCATACAAATAATTGCGCAAAAACATATTGTAATACAAGCTTTTCAAATTAATTAAAAGAAGAMGATTTTGCCTCGATCGTTTTTTTGTAATCGAATTACTCGAGGAATCGTTTCAGCCCTAAAAACAGTAACTAAATATCCAGAAAAATCTGTTTCTTTGTGGAATACTTGTACCTTTTTAAAAAAAATTTTTTTACCTAAAGTACATGTTAGGTTATGTACTCAGTGCTTCAACTTAAGTAAAACATTTCAAGTGGCACTTCTTCTTGTAGTGGAACGTCTACATTTTTAGCCAAGTWCATGTAATTTAACTTGAGTGTTGAGATTCTGTAGTTTTGCCACCTTAGACAGTTTTACTTTGGAATATTACAAAGTGTTAAAACTAGAGACATCCAAAAACTGAAAATGCACACTTTCTCAGGGGAAACATGCCACATACAGTACACGTCTCTGTGCAAGGTATTGATTTAGAAGCTGTAATATGTTAGCGAAGAAACCTTTGATTTCCGTTATAGAAAATGAACTGTATGAATCTTCTGAYCAATCCTATTTGAGGGTGCTGTATTGTAMTGGCTCAATGCAAGTTGTGAAGAATAGAAATCATTTTGAACTGCATGCAATAACGGCTAAATGTAGCTCGAATCCCCAGAATCAAGTGTCATATGTCATTCCTCAAGGATATCCCCGGGGATATTCAGTACTGTGGTAATGTTAAGTAAACGATTTAATGCAAAGCAAGACTATTAASACCTATTAATACCCCCTCCCTAATTCATGACATTTCATCATATTCAGCTAAAACCATTACTCTGCACACTCCGCGACTGTTTCAATTTAAAGTTCGCTGCCGATCGTCACCGATTGTACCGCGGGAGTCGACCAGCAGGTGCTTCCCTACGTGAGACAGCATCAATCAAAGCGTAAACGCGAGCCTTTTGAAGCCATTCAAGCGGAGAAAAAGGTCAAGCCATGATCTTATCACGTTCATAGAGTGGCCGTTCAACACAGTCTACAGTGTATTGCTCATAACCCTTTTCATTTTACCTGGTTTTACCTCGTTCTGCACCAAACTGTTTCATCGGGATGCTTGTCACTCTCTTTTAGTCTCTGCTACAAGGACGAGGCTTGTTGAAGGAACTCTAAAGAAAAGGCTGTCATGTCAAATATGTTAAAGTCAACTGAAGTACAAGGTGCTTGTGGTCTAGTGGGACAGATCATGTGACAGGTTATGGATATGATGCCAGACAATAACAGGAGATGAAATGTGGTGTCTTATGCTATATCACTGAAGACAGTAGTTTTATCTTGTTTTGGTTTATTCTGGATTTATTTGCAGCAMCTGTCTGATCTGATCTGATCTATTGTATTACTGATATATATAAAAAAAAATCTATATCAATGGCACGCTATATACAGTAGAGTAATCCTGTATATACAATACGAATGGCAAAGATTTCTCATTTGTTTCTCTTTGATGACTGATGTAAATTGGCTTCAAAGTCTTAAAGTTGCTCTCATTCCTATGTATGGATTCAGATATACTTTTTCCATTTCCATATTTGGTCAAATTTTGCAAATTCCGGACATTGAAGTTCAAGTCCTAATGAAGATTAAAGGAAAGAAATGGTAATAATTGCTCTCTCTCTCTCTCTCTCTCTCTCTCTCTCAAACCACTAATCGAAGCCACCTAAATTCCTCAATCCTTCCTCCTTCAAGCCATGACCTGGAAATTGATTGAAGTCTGCCATCTTTGATGAAGTAGCAATGACAGATCAAAGAAAGCCTCTGGATCAAGGATAAGTGCAAACAGACAAGTAATCAGTACAAATAGTGTCATTAGCAGAGGGAGCGCTTCGCTCTGACTGAGCATTCAACTGCCCGGCAAAGCTGACAAAAAACAAACAATGCTACGGCTAGCTTCATTCTTCTTGGCTAGGTTAACGTTCTCCAATTGGCCGCCATCATGTGATGGTAGGGAGCTAGCTTCAAGTTTTTAGCTAAAAAAAAAAAAAATAGGATGAAATTTTTTTTTATTTTAAATACAGGAGACTATTTTAGAAACGTACCAAGGAAAAAAGTGAACCGCGTCGGCTATTGCTATCTGACAAACGCATTTACTGTAACTCATTATTTCTTTTTGATTCACAGCTGCAATGCACAAACCACTAGCTGTCTTCATCACTTTAGCTAACCAGCTAACTGGAACCATTGTAGCCCTAACTTAACACAAGAAATGCGCCAGGAATGGACACGAGATGACGGGCAGGTTCAATTCAATTCAATTCAATCTTATTTATTTAGCGCTTTSAACAGGGGTCATTGTGTAGCAAAGCAGCTTCACAAAATGAAAAGAAAATTCATGGAGAAAATGTGGTTAGATCATGAGATTGTCCCTGATGAGCAAGCCGAGGGTGACGGCGACAGTGGCAAGGAAAAACGCCCTGAGATGGCAATCGGAAGAAACCTTGAGAGGAACCGGACTCAACAGGGAMCCCATCCTCATCTGGGTGACAACGGATAACGGAAATGATATAACACTGTGTTTGTTATGCAGCTGAAGGTTCGATATGGCAGAAATGATGGATGAATGATGGAGTTTAATCAATCACAACGTAACGTTGGCATATAAATTAACGCCAGCCACATTAGCAAGTCTGAAGCAAAGCTAGCATATGGTAACAGAGGAAAGTAGACGCGTTCTAACCAACAAGCCAGGCTCCGTTTGTTTCACACATTTGTATTACACATATTAATTAAATATTAGCTTGGTTTTCGTCTGAGTAAAAAAAAATGGAAGAAATACAACGGTCACCATTAGCCTCCACGGTCCCTGGTTGGACTACAGACGTTGATTCTACTTTATTCTGTAGCTATTATACATTTGCTAATTTGTATATATCAGCAAATATATTTCTTTTGTTTGATTTGAATTTAATTCTATTCTTCTGTCCCTTGTAGTGAAATCTTTTTCTTGTTGTACAGGTATAAGCATTTCACCGCGTATGGTACGTGCCAAAACAAAATTAGAGTTGGATCCGCGAAGTAAAGTCGTTCCGTTCGACCGACAAATCTTAAAAAGCATAAAAGTCAATGATGGTGACATTGGGAGGGGGAAAAAAAAGTGAAAGAGAAGCACATTAGTCTGAGTAAAAGATAAGCGAGGGCACTTGAATCATTAGAGAATCTCTCAGTCCATCTTCAGGAACATTAAATCAGACGCCGTTACCGGACTGATAATGCACAATCACAGCCAATTAAGAAGGAGATTTCCTGGCTTGTACAGATATGCTGCGGTTTTACTGTCAGAAATAAACCTTCTGCTCGACTGATCAACGACGACGACGACGGTCATAGGATGGAATTTGGTCGGTCGGTTCACAGATGAGCTCGGATCTCAGGTACACACGTCACGTTAAGCGCTTTAGATCGCGATCCAAACTCTGCAAAAAAATGCTCCAGGAAGAAAAAACATAAACATGATGAACTGGAAGAAAACGCTGCAGTACGTAGACGTCGCGACTCGTTCAAACCGCACACACACTCTCCCAGTGCATTTATCTTCTTTGCAGTGCTCATGCGGGAATGCGGCGCCTCAGGCTCTAGCGCAGTCTGTTATTTACTCGAGCCATCCTTCATTTTTCACTTACATACAGTACAGTACGTGTTTTTTTATCCCACATTCAATATGTTTACTTAATATTCAAATCGTAAATATTTGCAACAACTCAATTACGCATGAATAATTAAACAGGTCGGAGATGCAGGCTTATCCAGGGCCCACCACTTTCAATTATTTCTACCCTGCGAAAGCTAATTAGGGGGTTTGTATTCAGAACGGTGCAATTATTCTTCAATAATGGAAGATGAATGGAACTAGTAATTGTCACATCCACCCTCTTTTTGACCCCTATGCCTTTCCACACAGTGCGAACTTATTTCTCCCCTTCCCCCGCCCAGATTTA
This sequence comes from Clarias batrachus, assembly GCA_003987875.1. Lineage (NCBI taxonomy): Eukaryota > Metazoa > Chordata > Actinopteri > Siluriformes > Clariidae > Clarias > Clarias batrachus. Next base: position 60,329 of record QMIH01000753.1, read on the forward strand.
ATTACATAGTTACACAATGACACTGTTTTTATTCATATCAAATATCAAACTTTTATTTAGAGATGAATTTTACAGGTAGAGTTACAGTTCTCACGCGCTAAAATCATAGGGGGGGGGGTGTAAACTTTTGCATTCAGTTTCGCTTTTGCACTATTTCTAAGAAACGTATGTAATTAACCTCCTCATTTTTTTTCAGTGTTAAAGATGGTAAATTGATGTCAGYATTGGAATCTTAAGGGGTATGATAAACGACGTCCGCTTCAACACGCTATGCTTTTTTTATTGATTATTTGTCTATCACACTGTATGGCCAAAATACTAATCACTAATATGATTTAAATTAGTAAATGCTCAACAGATTCTGATATTCTTTTGATCTTTCTAAAAGTTGGAAGAGTGCTTCAGAAGCGTCAAATTATTGGCCTCCACCAAGCAAAGACAACAACTAAGGAGACGAAGGAGGAGAAATTCTGTTAAGAGCTGTCCAAAGCATCATTCAAACCTGGAAGGACAGTTCAGAAAAATGGCTTGAGTTTGATAGGGAGAATAAGGATTAGGAGAACTTTGGAGCACTGGAAAAAGATCATGTGGTTTGAAGAGTGATGGCCGCATGAGGATAAGAAGAGAAGCGATGCACCCATCATGCACTGTGGGCGGCGGACAAGCCTCTGGAGGAGCTGGGATCCATTACGTGACACTAGACTGAAGTCAGCTGATGACCTGAACGACCAGGTTATCACATCCCCAGGATGGAGTCTTTCTTCCCTGATGGCACCACGGCCGTAATCCAGAACTCGGATTGTGAGAAAGTGTTTCTGGGAGCGCGAGGAATCCTTTCCACATCAGTCATTTTGTTCTGATTGCGACCTCGCTGAAAGTCTTCACGACCYGCYGGAGAACGGTTTACTGTAGATCGGTGCAGACCGGGTTTGACTCTCTCACCATCAACAATCAAAGCGCACTGGTTTCCATCAGCTGTATTCATTTGCTTAACGCTGAGACTCATTTGGAGGATTTTTCACTGCCGGACAATGAAAAGTTCATGCTGTGAAAATTCCATCTGCAATTACCTTAACCAGTAAAGTGATAATCACCGCCGTGGCGTTATGGCTGTAATAATCTCACCATCGCACTCGTTCTCTCTCAATAACCTGTGTTTACTCTGAAAGGTCAAGCGCCCCATTGTGTGTGTTCGCCTTTTTTTTTTCTTTTTTTTTTTTACGGATGAATGGAGCTCAGCGCAGCGCCGTCACCTCGTGCTTGTTGGATTCATAATCAAGAGCCAGAGGAGCAGATAATCAACTCTTGTAAACCATTAGTCTCGGGGAAGAGAGACCTGTTTATGGGCAGGCTGACAATCCAGGACTGGATTCAAACAGGTCACAATAACATTACAGATGTACAGTGTGTGTACGGTTATTATGCTTCGGTTGCTTGGATTGTTGAAACAGGATAAAATTAAACAACAACATAATAATAATAATAATAATAATAAAAACGTTTGTGAGCTTGCATAGTGATTGAACCTCAAATCAGAACGTTGCGGGAGTTCAAATCCCAGTACGTTCATCCAAGGCGGTTTTATCTCATTTGACATCACAGTGCTGTTTAACTTCTCGATTCCAGCTGATCGGACGTCCCACCTTCAGTACGTCGGCAAAAAAAATGGTGTGGACGCAGTAAGAACTTGAGCAACTCGTTGGGAGTGCAGGAGAAACCGGTACAGGCAACGTACCATAGTATTGACTTCCCTTAACATGGAGCCGCTGTGCTTTTTTTTAAAGACACGTTTAAAAAAAAAATAAAAGTCCGGTGGAGACGTGGTGGAAGCAAGACACAGGAAGAACTTAATAAGGACATAAGCATTGACGTGGTAACGACGTGACTGTAACGGGTTCGATCTTTTTGTACGGGTGGCACCACAGACACGAGGCGAGGTCTTATGGGAAAAAAGGGTCATTTTATTTAGTAAAAAAAAAAAAAATGGGGAGAAAGGAGTGAAGGTGTCCACGTGCAGGTCCTGTGGCAGTGCCCAGCTGGCATGCGGGTACACGGCGGGTAAGAGGGGGGGCAGCAGGGCATGCGGAGGAARCCCGAGATCCATTAACATTAATTATCATCAACCAGCCCGATCTGGCGGCCCCGCCCCTTCGCCCACCTGCCTACGTACTGTAGGGAGCCTACGAAGTGAGCASGGAGTGAGAACAGATTGAGAYGCAGATTTCATCCCGTACTGACTGAGTTGTCGTTCTTCGAAACTTTCACGAACTTCGGTCTTCATTTCTTTAGTAGTGCACTCTATTTCTTCTATATCAACTAATAAATAAATTCAACACACAGGGAATCGGACGCTGTAGMTGTACGAGGTGTTAGAGAAATAAAACACTCAGTGGAAAAGAATCGACGTGGGGTGGTAACGGTTACTCCTCTTCACCGTCACGATTACGTCCCTATAACAGCACGCACTCGACACGTCGCTAGTGTGAAAGTTACAATTAGAATTGATTTGGTTCCCTCCCAAAAAAAAAAAAAAAAAAAAAAAAAACCAGCGCTGGGAACTAGGAAATGAGCGAGCATTTCACATACTTCATTTATGCTCGATGATTATCACGGCACAGCAACGCAGCAGCAGCATGCTGGCATCTGGGCTAAAGAAAGCGCCAAAGACAAAAATAAAGACGCCACGGCTACTCAGGAACGTCTGGGACACCGCTCATTTAACTCAATTAGCGCAAATCTGAACAAGCAACAACAAAAAAATAATAAATCAGAAGAATGATGTGTGTTAGTGCGAATTGGGAAATAAGTGCGTCCTCATGGAGAAGTCATTTTGAATGAGGAAAAAATGTGAGCAATCTAAGCTACGGTGGAAAAAAAAAAAAAACAAGGCAAGAGGGTTGCAATCATTAGACGGAGCCAGGAGCAAAGGCAACAAAGCAGCTGCCAATCAATAAAATCAAATCTCATGAAAAGTTATTTTTTTGGCTTCGCTCCAGTTACTCACTGCCCAAATTTCTAAGCGAGAGCGCGGCTTATTAAAAATGCATCAGCGGGGGATATACTTCCAGCGCTGTTTGTTTAGACAAGGATGAGCCTTCGATATTGGAAATTATTTCAAAGTCATAGCTGCTTAGTGCTCGAACCCTCGTCCGGACATCATGGTGCATTTTAAAGAAGGAAATCGCAAACGATGTTGAAATCAGAAAGGAGACCTGCACGGACCGGGAAGGCGAGTTATTCAAATGTGTTGAGTTTTCGTCCATTTACACACTCAAACACGACGCCGGCTCCATGAAGACGCGGTGTGTGTTACTCACGTATTCACAAAGCCTCTTAAGCCTGAAAATTGCTCCAATTCCTAAATTCTAGGAAAATTCTTAGAATTATGACATTTTCCTAGAATTTCCTCTTAAGTTTAGGACTAAATCTTAAAAGTAAAGATAAAAATATCTCACTAGACATTTTACACCTAAAAACAGCTCCTGAGGTTAAAATTAATTGTTAAGAGTAGAGACGAGGACGTTTAAGAGTCTTAAGAGTTTCTATAGCAGAGGACAAAATGGTGGAAAGAAGAAATATTCTATTCAATACAACACTGAACGTAAGTCTAAAAGTAAACACTGCTCTTCTGTCCGATTTGGTTTTGCAGTTGTTGCAAAAGGTGACAGATTTTCAACATTTGTCTGTTTTTATTAACTTCAATAACTTCACTGTCTATTCTATATATTATCATATATTCAATTTCCACAAAGAACCCATTTTAAGACCTTTACAGATTTTTTTTTTTATCAACCAATCACAGTCCTTGATTTGCCTAGCATCGGGGTAAACCACACCTCCTCACTAAGTTTTTGTATTTTCCTTACTCAGACGTTTTCTAAATCACTTTTAGGCTAGGACTCCCAGCTAGGACTTTTTAAGCTGAGATAGGAGCTCTCTGAGAGAATGCTAAAAAGCTTTGAAATAAGGTTTAAGGACAGGTACAGAGAAGACAGACAAAAAGAAAATGCCTATTCTGTARAGTCGCTTTAAGGACTTCATTTACCAGAACTCCCYGGTTTCACTTGAACGTCCCGCGAATMTTCAAATAAAATGAGTAAAGCACTGGTGATAGTTCACGTAACTATGGTATCCTGATATGATTATACAGTATTATACACYAGCACATGTGTAATTATCCCATGTATATAAGCATCRCATCACTCAGCTCTGGMTCTTCACCTTCATCCAAACTGCATCCAAATMCYGACATGATGGCTCAGGCTGGACGTTGGACCGGAGGCTGAATTCTAACAAGGTGGAATTGATCTGCCTGCAAAACACTGTCTGATGCTCCAGCCTTCCATCAATACATCCACATCGCTGCTGTCGAGAAAATAACCCCTCCACCTCATCCTGCGGATTCCGTCTGTGCTCAAGAATGTTTTCACASGATCTCGTTACGCTAGATAAGTCTCGTCTCGTTCCCGCTGTTCATACATCACATCACTTCCTCCTGGCCGAGTMCGCTACAGAGACCTCTCCGACGCAACAGACACAAAGATGGGATGTGTACGTGTGTATTATGAGTCACAGGTCAGCATGACACAGAAACAAGTTCATCTTTAACCTACGGTGAAGGAATGAATGAATTAATTAATGAACAAACTAACTAACTAATAAGACAATAAACCTAGACATAAACAAACAAATACATAAACTTAAATAAAACAAACAGATAGATAGACAAACAGATAGATAGATAGATAGATAGATAGATAGATAGATAGATAGATAGAGATAGATAGAAAGATAGATAGATAGATAGACAGAGAGAGATAGATAGATAGATAGATAGATAGATAGATAGATAGATAGAGAGAGATAGATAGATACTGTAGATAGATAGATAGATAGATAGATAGATAGATAGATAGATAGACAGAGAGAGAGATAGATAGATAGATAGATAGATAGATAGATAGATAGATAGATAGATAGATAGATAGATAGATAATGAAACTAAAATATCAAGGTTATAACTTAGTGTTTTAAAAACTACAAAAGTACTAACAACTTAATAAAAAGAATAAAAGGAAAAGAAAAAAAAGAAAGAAAACAAACCTGCAAGAAAAGAAAAGTAAATAAATAGAAATGAAAAACTATAAACTCTTTTAGGACTTGCTTAATGTTTTTTTGTTTAGTTTTTAAAAGAATTGAACAAACAAACAAACAAACAAACAAATAATCAAAACAAATACATAATTTGTTTTGATTATTTAATACTGTATATAAATCAATAGAAATGATAGACATAGAACTAAATGGATCTCTTTGAACAAGTGCATGTGAGGTTTATAAAGAAGCAAGACTTCAAATCTTTGATCCAAATTTGAAATAATGTTTTGTTCATTTTTATTTGACATTAAGATTTTGACATACGAAGTCTTGGGGGAGGAGTTACGATTATCGCTTGCCTCTAGGACATCAACATGAGTTAAAATAATAATGAAATCATGTCACTTTGCTTTTCTGGGTTTTTCTGTTTTTTTTTTTGTGTTGACCTGGCTGAAAAAAAAAGCTGAACATTTTCCCGTATCTCTTCATCTATCAACAGCGCAGGGTCCAAGATCGTAAACGCTAATTTATGGCTCAACCCGTAACTGTTGGCACTCCTTTACTTCCTCGGCTGCAATCATTCTTCTAAAGCAGAATCACACCCAAACATTTCTGCTCGGTTTGTGCCATACGGCGTTCAGCAGATGTTGAGAGTAACGCGCGGTTAAATCCTTCAACGTTCGGGTCCTTTAGCAGTGAGTTCCCATTACCAAACATTTCCTCCCAGAACAGTTTCTTTGACTGATTTACTAACATCCCAGGCGAGGAGCAGTAACTCACATGAAAAACAGAGTATGGGTGATTAGCAAATAATACAGTACATATGTGAAATGTACAGTACACTGAGAAACCTTTATTACAACATGGAACATATTGCTCCTGATGAGTGTGCCGAGTTCAAATAGAGCTGATGTACAGAGATGGCGATACGTGATGTTGAAATCTCATTAATATCATGGTATAATTGGGTGAATGTTTACAGATTAATATCGATCGCCTCGGTCACTTTAAATGAACAGGATATCAACTATATATCGACTATCATCTTTGATTGTCCAATCAATAAGTACAAATGGCAAATTTGTTAATGGTCGAGAAGATTTACTACTGTGCAGTATATTAGACATGCGAATTACCATGGACCAGCTGATACAATTGTGATTTTGTTATTAGCATTATTTTATAACTATTGCAATTCTGTACTCAGTTTTAAATGTTTTAAAATAATGATAAGCTAAACTAAACTGTTTTTTTTTATTTTATTCAAAGAATTTTATGATTAAAATAATCATTTTTTAAAAATTTTATCATCAAGCTTCAGTTTACTCACTCA
>QMIH01000753.1:158598-169597 GCA_003987875.1 Clarias batrachus
ACACACAAATACACGGCGCCTACGCGCACAAACGAAAACACTTATCTGGTAAAGTGCAGGTTAATTTGTTTCATTTTTACTTTATATATTGTATTAATTATTTTTTGGGCTGTGGAACGAAGTATTTGAGTTTTCATTATTTCTTATGGGAAGGTTTGATTTGGTTTATGAGTTTTTTGGAATACGAGCCCGCTCCAGAACAAATTATGCTCGTAATCCAAGGTTCCACTGTATATTATTATTTCCTGCAATATGTTGTTTGTGGTGTCTGTGGACAATAAATACATATATAAACAATTTTCATCCCCTACTGTAATCAGCACATGGTTGCAATCAACATACAGTGCAATCAAGTCTAACTCAAGGAAAATAATAAAAGAGATTTTTAATCACCGAAAGCATGCTGTCAAACTCAAACATAAAACAAAATGTAATAAAATATGTTCCTGGGTGCAGAACAGAAAACAAACTTTAATGACGTTATGACCAGATCAAAATGTCCATGGTGGGGAAATACTGCAAACATTTGCATTTTAAATAATAAAGTGTGTCTGTGTGTGTGATGTTTGGATTATCAAACCTTGTTTGGAAAAAAGATGCCAAATATGGTTTTAAATGTAAGCCAGTTAATGCAGTCTGTTCTTGCATATAGTTTTACTGTTGTAGCATTTAGTTTAATAAATACATCTCAAAATGTTTTAAAGTAATCATTGATTTAGCACCGGCTGCACCCTTAGTGCTGGTCCCGGGCCCAGATAAAAACAGGAAGGCATCCGGTGTAGAACCCGTGCCAAAATCGAAATGTGCGATCGAATGATCCGCTGTGGCAACCCCTAATGGGAGCAGATGAAACAACAACAACATTTATTTAGTTCTCTGGCTTCGATGTTTAATTATGTGAGAGCAAACCAAACAAACAGCAAACAGAGTAATAGTTGGGAATCGGATCGGAATTTAAAAAAATAAATAAATAAAACATACTTCTAAATTCCTAAGGTTGGAAAAACAGCGATGTATTTGACGCGTGTCGATCCAAGTCTCCAGAAAACCTGGCATTAATGCAGTGCCACGAGCTCCGAGCTTTGGCGCGGTTCGCACCTGGCTGTTCGGCTCAGCCGCTCTCATCTACAAACACGGCGACATCCCAAAACACATAGTGTGTTTGATTCGTTTCCAACAGGCGAATCTATTTAAAAAAAACGAGTTGAACTGCTTCCTTACTATACTGTAATTATGGTTCACTTGGTAATGGCACTGGGATCACGTGTCTCATGTGCACATGGAGTGGTGTTCATAACTTCAACTTCAATTGACTGAACACACCAGGGATCTGTTTCAGACTTAACGCTGCACAATAAGATAAGATCAAATAAAAGATTATCTTATTAACCAGCGTCTGCAAAGCATCTCCAAACCTTGCCTTTGAAAAAAAAAACGTGCTCATGTTCTTGAGCGCATTCTGTAGCAAACTCTGGGGCATTGAGGCACAGTTGAGGGGCAGCGGCRGAGTTTTAGAACTTATGTGAGTCACCTAATAAATGTCAGTGATCACCTGGGATCAACTTGTGAATGTTAATAAGAGGTACCCTCCGACGGTTTATTAAAGGTCATTTGTGATGGCTTAAATGATTGGAAGTGGGAAAAAAAAGGTACAGCATCTTTTAAATACTGAATAGTAACAAATAAATGGGTTAGGTTGCTTAGTCGTGTCACACCTCCAGGGTTGGGGTTCAAATCTCCACAGGCTGTGTGCGTGTGCGTGTGTGTGTGTGTGTGTGTGTGGTTTGAATGTTCTCTGGTTAAACGCAGTTTAGGCTGATTGGTGTTTCCAAATTGCCCTTTGTGTGTGATTGAGTATGTGAGTGTGTGCTTGTGTTCTGCAAATGAGTTGGCATATTATACGCAGTATTGTGATGATGGATTTTTTTTTTTTTGGATTGTTTTGGTGGCAGCAATTTGTAACACTATGATTTACATAAATAATAATACCCATAGGGGTGTGGATATTACTGCATCTTACGCCAGATGACTGAGGATTTAAACCTAGTGTAGCATTTCTGGAAACTGCTATGACATTTGTGACTGACATTCATGGGCCATTAAAGGTCCCGTATTTGACGATTTCTTTAACAGGTCTCAGAGCTTCCTCAAAGTGTGTGTTTAAATGCTCCAGTTGAATATGAAGTTTTTCATAACTTTTTTAAAAACTCTCTTTGTTTCTCTCCCCCTCCAAATGTACCGTTTTGGTGTCTATGTAAATGAGCTACTGCTGAGCCACACCCCACCAGAGAACAGCAGGGCGGAGAATCAAGACAGGGGAAGGGGTATATATAGTTACAATAGGGAGAAAATCTAATTGGCCTGTTTACACACACACACTGTTGAACAATCTGAATGTCAATGAAGAAAAAGTGAATGAAGGGTGTTCAAGTCAAACCGGGACTGGTGAATGAAGGAGTAAAATGTGATTGACATTTAGAGAASACTTTAAGTACAGTATGGCGATGAGACTGTTAGCTACAGTAAAACATTTGAATGGTGCAAAGAAAGCTGTACRTCTGTGAATGATGATCCTGGCTGAGGTGGCTTGGAACCCACTGCAGTTGTTCATGTATACCGCTTAATCCTGTATTCTGTGGGAAAAAAACCGGAGTACTTGGAGGAAACCCACCAAGCACAAGGAGAACATGCAAACTCCATGCACACAGAGACGGGAATCGAGCCTGGCCGGGGATCGAACCCGGACCCTGGCGGTGCAAGGTGACAGTGCTAACCACTACACCACCGTGCCACACATCCACATACAGTCCTAGTCATTTCCACATGTTTGGGCCATTAAAGGAGTTCCTGGGAGACCAGGATTTCAGATGTGGAGCAGGCATTCCTAACGAAATCGTTCTACCTTGAGCCCTAGATTTCTCTATTCAATTCATAGAGAAATAAAGGGATTTTTCACCTTAATAATTGTGTTCTGTTAAAAGTCCTGGTTTGACTTGAACACCCCTTATATGTAATAATAATAATTATTATTATTTTTATTATTATTATTATAATGATAAGAAGTATTAAGATAAGAAGTCTCCACATCAGCGTGTTCAGCACTTCTTCTAATGCACTTGCTGCTAAAATTCACCTTCTTAAGCCTAAAAATGGTGCCGAGCAGACAACCCCTACCCAAAAAAAAAAAAMCTCCCATCACTATATTTTCACCTGGTCTAAAACCGAGCATAAATCCGGCCATATGTTCGTCTCAGCTATGTTCTGTAATCCAATTTTTCATTGACAGGACTTATTACGTCTCGCAATCAATAACCTCTCCCGCTCCAAACCGCCCGTATATATCGAGTTGATCTGGGTTGGTGAGTGCAGCACACAAACTCAGACTCTAAATATCGCATTCGGCACAGGGCAGCCAGACCCAGCAAGATCAAGGTCGAAAAAGTCTAGTAGAGTGGCTTTAATATTAATGCAAGAATCCTGTGTACCAGCAACCCATTCTGTCTGCACTTCAGCTCTGTGGCTGAAAAGAAAAGGCCATTGTTCGTGGGTTTTACGCTTCACCTCCATCTTTTTCCGTGTGTCTTATGCTGTTACGTTTTTTTTTATCCATTCTTCCTTGAGCCATCTCTCACTCCATTTCCATCACATTCCTCAATTGCACTTGCGTCTCCCAGCAATGCGAACACAATTACAATGATGCAGGAAGACAGGAAGACAGAATGAAGGAATGAACTTTGGCTGCTTCTTTGCTTGGCTGAGATGGATGGCTAATCCCATGATGACAGTTTCAGCATCTTTTATTTTTTAGATCAGTGAATGATACCCTTACTCACTCACTCACTCATCGTCTATACCACTTTATCCTGTATACAAGGTCACGGGGGGGGGGGGGGGGGGCCTGAAGCCTACCCAGGAGAACTAGGGCACTAGGTAGGGTACACGCTGGACTGGTTGACAATCCGGAGAACATGCAAAGTCTATGCACACAGACTTGAGGCGGGAATTGAACCCGGACCCTGGAGGTCCAATTATTAGTTTACATTTGGTAATTGCTTTATCATTCTCAGGGTTGGGATGGATAAAGGACAGAGCCTGTCCTGGGAAGTCCAAATTTAGACATTTATTCATAGCTAGGGGCAATTTGTAATCACCAGTCTATCTACAGTATCTACTGGGATGGTTTTGGGAGGTGAGAGGAATCCAGAGTGCACGTGGTAGACGTGAGGTTCCTCCACCAAGCTACTGTAATAGATTCCGGATCTTGGAAAACTGGAGCAGCCTCAGAATAGAGAAAGGTTCATGAGGGACGCCCCAAGGTCAACTCCTGCTTCATCCCATTAGATGGAGCAGCTCTAGGAACATCTAGTCTAGAGAGACCCGTATCTCATTGTTACAGATGTGTGAAGAGGAGAATGTCTATTACCGTCGTAAACAGTACTCAAAGAATTACTCAAACAAATAATTGTACTCAAACAATTATTTAGGTAAACAGTACTCAATGTGTTTAATTACTTTGAGCGTTAGGGTTTACAGTGTACACACGTAGGCTTTCTAATTACACATGATAAAATCATGGCTCACTGTGTTAACATTTACTTTGCTTAAATTCGATACTAATAAAAGTTAATTCTACATTTGAACTGTAATTTTAGTATTGTTATTATGAATTCGTTTAAGTGCAATGTTACACTTGATTTTATCCGCTACTACGTGCAGCTCTAAAGGAGCTGCGGCTCATTAATCCTTGAGAGAATGAAATAAGGTCTGACGCGTCGGTCTATAGTTATATAGCGCCACTCAGTGGTCAAAGCCAGCAACTGCATACCGTCGCCGTGAGGTGCGACGGCGAAACTAGAAAACTGGTCTTCACACCAGTCTGGTCTTGTATGTACCTTGGAGGAGCTGGAATCTCTGGCTTGGAAAGTTTGGCCCGACCTTAACAGCCTGCTGCAAACCCCACTATTAAAAGTGAAATGAATATGACAGTGAGATTGTGTTCGGTGTGTAAATGTCTAACCTCTGGAGAAGCCTCTGTGTTTACAGACCTTAATCAGTTTAGGTGTTAATCTCAGAGCCATCAAGGACAGAGAGCTCCGCGGCATCTTTATGACATCTCCGAGCAATCTACAAAGACAAGACTTCAGAGATGTGCCGTGGTTAGATCGTCTCTACAATAGCCAGCCATTACATTGCTCCCTAAATCTCACCTAAGGCATTTAAGCTTCAGCGAACGCAGCAAACTGTTCTAAATTGTTGGAGATGATGAGGCTGCCTGCGAGCCGGTGAAACAAATCACGGCGCGACGGCAAAGTGGTCTTCCTTAACTAGATTTCAAATGCGTTTTTGCTTTCAGACAATCACTCACTCATTCACTCGCTCGCTCGGTCGCCCTGATCGTATTGTTCTGTTTAGAAAATCAATAATAATGAATACAAAGGAGAAAATCAAACGATCCAACAAGCTGTAAAGTTTTGTCCRTGAMCCTTGGTGGAGTATCTCAAATATCTCCAATATGAATATCTAAAAGGTTCCTGGAAAAAGACATGARAACAAACGTTAGCGACACCTTCATTTCAGGCAAAATTCATCTCGATTCATTTCGGAAGCAAAATGTCAAGTCTTTTCTTCTTCGGTAGTGTAATTAAGCACTTTCAATAATCATCTTGCATGGACCTGATTTAGTGGTGAGAGAATTGTTAAAAGGCTTTAGAAACAATTACCGTATCCTCGTTGGATCCATTGCAATTGTGCTACGATTTAGACAGAATTTTTTTGTTTTTATTTTTTCCTAAGAAAAGTTAATTCCCGGTAAAAAAAAAAAAAATGTCAAGGTTGTATTGTGCATGCTGCATTGTATCTCAAAGGCTCTTTTAGTTGGTCCTTTAATATAACAGGCTGCATTATTGATGCATTTTAAAGGGGCTGTGATTAAGTGTAAGCAGGAGCAGCTGCGAGGCTGCACTACATCACTCAGGTCTCCTCTCTGGAGACGCCTGCGAGATTAACGAAAAGAGACCAACTGTCCCCAAAGACGCGAACACACCACCGCTGCTTAATGAACTTGAAAGAACGTGTGGGTGCAGCAGTAATAGGAATATGTTTAAATATTTAAAACTCGATAGCGTGACCAAACATTTCAATGTAAAAGCATATGGTGTCCAGGAGGGATCGCATTAGTCGCTCGCTCTCCTGTCCATCCAACTGACATCGTACATGTTTGCAAGCTTGTGGGAAGCACATTACTTTCGAGCGTGCTACGCTATCCTGTCATGCAGTTTACAAAGATTTATTGGTCGGCTTCAGGAAGCACGTGCTAGACTTCACCCTCTGTAGTTGGTCACTATTGTGTGACACTGGAGGGCTTGCTACATAGAAGATGGGAATTTTTTTCTTCCGCCTTAAACTCCATCTGTTTCATTTCTTTTCCATCAGAGAACAGCAGAGCTGAGCAACAAGCCGCAGAAGGGTATCTCCTTCTGTGAGGTCACGTTAGGGAAACAAATCTAATTGCTTTTTTTCAGCCTCCTGAGACCTAGACGCCATTGCGTTGCATTTATTTTTAGCTTTTGTTGTTGTTGTTGTTGTTGTTGTTTAAAATGACTAAAAAATTAAATTTTTTAATTTAAAAAATTGTATTTTACACCTGAACATTTTTTTTAAGTACGTAAACTGGTTTTCCATCATGTCCATGTCGAGTAAGAGAAATATCCAGGAGAAAAAGACACTAAAGAGCGTTCCATATAGTACATAAATACAACGGTGAGTCAGAAATTATCTGCACTCTGGAATTCACTCAAGCTTTCGTATTCCCTATAAATAATATTTCATAATTTACTGTAGTCTGAGCCTTGATCCACTAAATTCACACAAGTGAATCTTTGTCCTTGTAGGTTTGTCCTTGCTTTCAGGGGACCAAAATTTCAGGGGAAAGTCTGATTAATTGAGATCAGGACTACAGAGAGGATGCTTTAACCCCCCAAATCAGTTTCTGCAGAGTGTCCACACTGTGGATTGAAGTGTGCGGACTTGTATCGTCATGCAAGATCACAACGCCCATGGATAGCAGTTCTCTGTGTTTAATTCAATGTTTAGGCTTCAGCTTCCCAGAAGGAAAGTGGTGGCTTGGGTGGGGATCTGAGGATTTGGGCTAAGCTGGGGCTGGTTAGAAAAATGGGACGGTTGCGTCGGGAAGGGCAAGACCTGTGCCAAATTGTGTGCCGATCAGATAGTCCGCTGTGGCGACCCCTTGATAGGAGCAGCCAAAAGGAAGGTTTAGGCTTCAGYTCTGCAATAAGCATCTCACTGTTCATTCGTGTACCTTTTTCCTGATAATGTTCCAGCTGATGGTTGACATTTGACCTTTTTCTCGGTCTGCGATTGAGGATGTTTCCGTTCCATACTCTGCTATTTACTCTCAGGCTTGGTGTGATCAATCCATGTCAAYGATAATGATTCCCTTTAAAGCAACTTTCACCTTCCATTAAACKTCCTTCCACCAAAAGCCAATCACTACACGATGCTCTTCTTTCRTGCAGATCATAAGGTGGACATCTATTTTCGCTCGCGCCGCRGTTACAAGTGAACTGATGTAAGACGTTTAAACGGAAAGCTCTCAWAAGACGGTGCAGCCAACGGAAGTTTTAATATGACTTACYGTGCGGAAARTTTTTGACTCACCCATGTAAGTAACTAGACATCTAATCACATTAACTAGGCTTCCACCCAGTGTAAATGGCCAACACTCCAAGTATGTTTGTGTATAAAAGTAAACGAATTTGTATAAAAGTTGACCGAAATGTTTTAAATAGTCGACTCTAGTAGTTAACTAAAGTAATTAGCAAAGGAGGTTCTAGAGTCTGTTAGGGCCCCAGGCAAAAAAATAGCAGGAGGCCGTTCCAACCAGCATTCATCATTATTATCTCAKAAATAATAAATAAGATTTTCAGCCCTTGGGAACCTCTATTGGCCTGGAGCACCAAGAAATTGCCAGCCTTGCCTGTTAGCAAGTTATTGCTGTACAATGTAAGAAAAAAAATGCACTTTAATTAACAACCATGCAAAAGCTCCAAACTACTACATTAATAGCTTCTTTTAGGCTTATTCCACACTCACTCACTCACTCACTCACTCACTCATTATAAATATCAAACGACTTGGGGCAATTTTGGAAACGCCAATTAGCCTAATTTGGACTGTAGGTGGTGTAGTGGTTGTAGCACTGTCGCCTTGCACCGCCAGGGTCCGGGTTCGATCCCTGGCCAGGCTCGATTCCCCCTCTCTGTGTGCATGGAGTTTGCATGTTCTCCCCGTGCTTGGTGGGTTTCCTCCGGGTACTCATGCAGATTAGGCTAATTGGTGTTYCCAAATTGCCCGTAGTGTGTGAATGAATGAGTGAGTGTATGGGTGTGTGTCTGTGCCCTGTGATAGATTGGCACCCTGTCCAGGGTTACCCCGCCTTGTGCCTTAAGTCTCCTGGGAGACGTCCTGTATCCAGGCCCCCCGTGACCCTGAATACAGGATTAAGCGTATAGATGATGAGTGAGTGAGTGAGTGGACTGTAGGAGGAAACCAGAGGAAACCCACCAAGCATGGAGGGAAAATGCAAACTTTATACACATAGACCACGAGGCAAGAATCGAACCCGGCCTCTGGAGGTACGAGTCAAAGCCACCATGCTGCCTCTTATTCCACAGATACACAGGCATTGATTTCTTCTTCTTCTTTGTCCACATGAACATGTAAAAACACACTCTTAAAACAYCCCAAACCAGAATCTTGTGATATATAACCTTAACCATAATGTCAAGTAGAAAGTTTTTCACAAAGTCCATTGTCAGTGACTTACAGTATGATGGAGTTTGCATGTAAAGGGATTTTTTTTTAAAAAAGCATTCAAAACACTAAAACAGTTTTTAAAAAATGGACACATGTGGACAAGGCCTTAGGATACATGGGGTAATAATAATAATAATAATAATAATAATAATAATAATAATAAAGCACAGTTGATTCTGGAATTGTACAGCATGGAAGCCAATGTCCATCAATAGAGCCATTGGTATACAGTACAAAGCTCGATAATGGGCTTTCCCTGGACAGAGGTTGTGATGTCTACAGCAGAGTCTTGTCTCAATAGCATCCGGGGGGAAAAAAAAGTCTTTAAGATGGAATGCACTGCTCTAACTAAACTGAGTGGATTGGAGAGTGATGTGCAACCCGCGGCTCTGAAAGCACTTTTTCACTCAGCCTTGGTCATGATGGAGTTTACTATGCCACAGTGCAAGGGTTTTAGTCACCTGTGAAAGACAATACAAGTGAAAAAATAGTTTTGCAGTAGTATTGCCAAGTTCCAGACCAACAATGTGCATTTACAGTCGCTTGCTTTTTTTTTCTTCTTTGATGTCTGCCTTGCTATTTTCCACATTTGCTTGTTGGCGAGCCTGTGCAACCTCTAGTATGAAAAAAAAAACATATTACGTAGAGCTATTAATTTTTTTTTTTTACTTAGTAGAGCTAATTTATTATCCTAAACAGCTGTAAAACAACTATAAGTTCATAAAAAAAAAAGCCTAAAGTTACTTTATGCTTAGACATATGCTAGAYGTGACATCCCTCAAAATTCTGCATTTGTTAATATGTTGGGTTTTTATTCTTTTCCCTTCTCATACTGTAGTTCCATTCATTCATCTATTCATCTATGAACCTGTGTAGCACAACTAGTCCAACCGTGGAGACCAGTGGCGAGTACCATTTTATTTATTCCTAATTTACAACCCTGGTACGTCCTCAGGTTAACATTTACACTACAGTCAATTCGGGAACGCCTCATCTGAATGTCCCTGGACTGTGGGAGAAACCCGTAGTACCCGGAGGAACCCCAAAACCCACCAAGCACGAGTAGAACATCCTGTACACACTCTTTGCACACAGACCCGAGGCGGGATTTGAACCCGGACCCTGAAGGTGCAAGGCGACAGTGCTAAGCCACTGTGGCACCAAATTTATTAACAGATGCAGAAATTTATCATTAAGCCTCCCAGATATGGACTTTATTGTCTATTGTTCTCACAGAGGCCCCAGGGGTTTATAATTATATAAACCAAGCCTAGAAAGAAACAACAGGAAATGTACAGTAAGTTAAGCCTCTGTTCAGAGTTCAGATAAAGCAGCTACTTTAACACGACCTCATCTATCCTTAATGTTACTCTCAAGTCGATTTCAGAACGACTTCAGATTGAGACTTGACGGTGCTGTTTTTTTAATTTTATTTCTTATTTAAAGAAACCTGTCCTCTTGAAAACAGTTTTGATTTTGATATTCACTTGGAAAGAGTAGCATATGTCAATAAGGCAATGCTAGCATTAAAGATTTCTGCAGTTTTGATGCCTACAGCCTGTAGAGGTGAGAGGCAGGACACAAGTGGATATACTTCAAGAAATCCAAGAACTGTCATCAATATCCTTAGCAAAGATAAGACGGCATCAAACAAGGAAGATAAGCAGAACAAATAGAAAAAAACCCAGCGCAGAACTTCAATCAACACGAATGCGTGAAACCAGTGAACAGAAGGGCACAGTTGAACAAATTAATTAAGGACTAAGGGGTGACAATGCCCATGAGGATTCACTCATATGTTGTGGTGTTTGTAGATACGACATAAAGCAAATGCTAATCTAGCTCATTGATGGAAGAAGAAGCCCTTATTCAGAGCAGCTTGCATTTTCTTCTCTTGCAAGGGTCCAACATGGGGGAAGGTGGTGGTGGTGGGGTTCAAACCTCGGACCTTCCGGACCACAGTCCAATGGAATAACCACTGAACTACCCCTGCCCGAGATTCTTTTAATTGCCAATTGGCACATTGACCTTAAAAGTGTCACGGTTACTGCTTGCCGGACAAAAGAGAGACAGGATAGCTGAGGTAATGTGGGAAAACGTATTTTAATGAACACATAAAACAGGGAACCAAAGGAACAGAACATGAACTTACACCAGAATGAAC
>QMIH01000753.1:183339-196884 GCA_003987875.1 Clarias batrachus
TTTGCCTTTGAAGTACAAATAAATGTAAAATACTTATAATTAAAGATTATGCAGTGTATCTGGCCTGCAGGGACAAATGATAAATAAAAGTATCTCAATACACTGACAGGTATTTATTTAGTCATTAAAAGAATATAAATAAATAAATAGTTCTGGGAGACTTTAGAGGTTATGCAGTTATGTAATACATTATATACAGTAGATGCATAACAGTTTTGCAAACCCTTTGAAACCCATACAGGGGGGGTGAGTCGAAAATTATCCGCACACAAACTATTAAAGCTGCTTATCAGTGCTTTCTGTTTAAGGCTGGTGTGGCCCCAGTCACTGCTGCGCAGGTGTGAACGTCTTTCAACTGCGGGGCGAACAAAAATGGATGCCCTGATTGTKAGTTGCACAAAAGAAAAGCAGCGTGCAGGGGCAATCTGATCATTTACGTAGATTAGATTCATACACATTCACATTTCATATTACCATAATTCTTATGATTGTGTAAAGCTGCTTTGCAACAATGCTAATTGTTAAAAGCGCTATACAAATAACATTGAATTGAATTGAATTGAATTGAATTGAATTGAATTGAATTGAATTGAGCAGCGATTCAGACTGTTTTTTTCTTCTGGGGCTGTATCTGGTTCCAAAAAAACTCACAGAAGAGCATGAACGGGTATCTGCAAATAAAATTGGGAGTTTCATTCAAAGACAACCATTACTGGTGACGAGAGACGGATTCATCACTACGAGCCGAGTATGTCAAAAAAATCCTCAATCGCAGGCCGAGAAAAAGTTCAAAAGTCAGCCATCAGCTGGAAAATTCATCACGTTTCTGGGATTCTCAAGGGCCAGAAGTATTGGAACGTTATCAGGAAAAGCGCTCAAAAATCAACAGTGCTCGATACAGTGAGACGCTTATCGAAGAGCTGAAGACTAAACGCCAGATTCAACACAGTTTAACAGCCACTGCTAACCACGGGCATCGTAATCGTCTGAACACTTCTGCTCACAAAGTCGACGTCTTCGTTTTGAGGTGTTAAAGCATCCTCCCTCTATCAGACTTTTTTGTTTGTTTGTTTGATTGTTTACTTGAAAGCAGCCCTACGACGACGAAGACTCATTTCTGATGAAGAAGTGACGACAGCGGCGCATTCATATCTCACAGCTAAGCCRAAAACATTTTGTAATAAGAGAATGCACAATCAGATGGGAAAAAAGATGACGTCAAAGATAAATAAATAAATGAATAAATAAATATTCTATATATATTTTTATTACTATTTTTAATGTATTTATGTATTTATTTTTATTTTATTTTATTTATTTCTTTATTTATTTATTTTATTTTATTTTATTTTATTTTATTTTATTTATTTATAATAAAAGAGCCAGAGTGTGTATCATTTTTGACCCCTCCTCATATAATCATTTATCGGCTGTATGCAAATGTCCATTTGTCAATTTTCATGTCGGGTCAAGTAACATAGATTTTATTGACCTCTCAGTAGGTGGTGGTGTCGTGACATTTCCTGACATGACATTATAAGTGTCAAGACCTTAACTGGCTTAGTCCTACTGGCATGTTCTTAACCGGGTCCATATCCATGTTTGTAGACATATATACAGAAAACGAAAACTCGGACTTGTTTACTGATCGTACAGACCACCATTAGCAGTAACTCTCTATTAAGGCTGCGCAATTTATCATCAGTTGATCGTTAGCACGATTTAGGCCACCATTAGCACTAATGCATGCAAGGATGCTGTGTTGAACAGACCTTCATGTTAATCTCATGGCAAGCAGTTACCAATTATCATCATGCTATAAGGGCAGCTATCATTTGTGTGTTGATAATTACATCAGTATGATTAATGCACAATGCGATCTCGTCAGCGGGAATGTGTCGTCAGATAGGGAGAGAGAGAGAGAGAGCGATGGCATGAAAGTCTCCCAGGGACAGCAGGAGAGAAACTGGAGAGGGAGAATAAGTGATTAGAAAGCCTGGCTTCATGCATGTGAGAAACAGAAAAAAGATAGAAAGACAGACCACTAGAAATAAGGGACAAGCGAGCGTGTAGCATCACCGCGACTGATCCCCAACCGTGACAAACACAATGCTGTATTTGTAACTAACGGTCCTATTAGACTTGATATTCTCTGCCGTTTATTCGGATGCGCATCCGCTCGATCTCATCAACAAAGACGGGTGCCAAGCACTCACCAGCATCTCTTAACTAAGATTTATTACCGCTAATCTGCAATGGCTGGTGGAACAGTGAACAAGGAAGGCTGCAGATCCCATTATGCAGCTGCTAGCGGGGGAAAAATTAGCTCACTCTGCCCTCTGATGCCGGGAAGAGACGTGAGCGCTTCATACGCTGCTCGCTTCCAGCTGCACATAGAACTGTCACAAGGAGGAGCGAGAGAGAGAGAGAGAGAGAGAGAGAGAGAGAGAGAGAGTACAATGCTAACCCTTTAGCTTTTACCCAATTTCCGTCCGCCTCCCATCTGGCAAACGGAGCAGAGGGATTACTCTACCAGGAAGTGTCTGGTGCATATCTGCAAATGGTGGACAATTTCATATTTCACACTCAATCTGTACAGAGCACCTCTGGTGAATCTCTAATGACCTGTAGACCTTCAAGTGCAGCGGAGAGAAAATTCAATAGGACTTATGGTAGCACAGCATCAGAATAGCAAGCACACGCGCACACACACACACACACGTACGAGCGAGGTGAAGCATGTGTGTCAGTCTTGCACTTTAAAGCATCAGTCTGCAAAATTTTTAAAGGGGTTACTGAAGATGTTCTGTATCACCATGMGACCTCAAATACAGTATACTTAAGAACAGGATGATTAATAGGGACAGGAATCACAGTATTAGATGTAGACATCTTAGTAGTAGATGTCTATTGCGTTTATGTAAGTATCATGATTTTAATCAAGAACTTCCTGATTCTTTTTTTTTTCTCTCACACTTCTAAACACACTCATCAAATAATTCGCTCCGATCACACAAGACGCTACTCCGTCTGTCGATAGCGAATAGTTTAGACAGCGCCACCTGTAGGATCGCAGAGGTTCTTCAACATTTTATCACCTCAAACGCAACCTATTATTAGTTTATAATATTATATTATAATTTAATATTATTAATTAAGTATTTTATTATTTAAGTATTTTATATTGAATAAAAAAAATTTTAAATTTAAAAACTATTTTATCAGTTTGATTCAGTGTGGCAATCAATGAATGGTCAAACAAAATAATCACGATTAGTGGCAGCTGGTGCAATTTTTTTTTTTGGGGGGGGGCGCAAACAAAAGAAAATATATTTTTTTAAATAATTGCCTGTAAATAGCCATTTATTAGGTGATTAAGCATCATTACTGCTAGTATGAAATAAATCATGCAATAAATGTACTTTAAAACAGTGAATTGAAGTTTAAAGTGGGTTTATTGCCAGTAATGATAAACACACAATTGCACAAAAACAAACAAAAGCTGCATAAACACAGTCTCATGGCTCTATTTGAAAAGAAATGTTGCTCTCCTTTCTTCGTTGAGAATGGTCCAATCACACGAGCCCAAATATTTAAAAACAATAATGATTCGCTAAGAACAAAAGTGGGAGGGTTTGAAGGATGTTTTGAAAAGATCCAATCAGAGCTCAGCCTCAGGTCACATGCTTTTCAAAAATGTACCTGTCTACATAGACACTCGTTTGTCTGGCGGCCCCGCGTACACGAACACAAATGAACGTAATACAGTTTAGATTGTTTTCAATTGCAAATAAATTCTATTAGGAAATACAGTGGAATATTGTGACTCAATGACTTTATTGAATTATTAAAAGAAATAATTATTATGTTGAATAATTACGTGTAAAAGTAGCATTCTTCTCTGCCTAATTTTAAGGGACGTGGYGCCCCGTATTGACCGGCCGCCACTGATCACAATATAACCAAATCCATTTTTACTCCCACCTCTAATGAGAAAGAATGCCATACAATGGACTTGAACTTTTTTTTGTTCCAGAAATGAGCTTCACCCCTATTTTTAACAAAGCCAGCAAATTGCAATATATACAAATTATGCATAATTTCAAAAGAAGAGGTGGAGTCAGTGTGAGTGATTTATTTTGTTTTTTCTTGGAGCAGAATTAAAGTGGCCGTGTACTGGTCCAAGCCTATTACRGTGCTTTTTGCTTAATTCTCACTTCTTTTGTTGTCTCACTGTAGCTTATGCACAGATTTTAAGTTAAAAATCGTCTACATAAATTTAAAAATAGACGTATTTCTGGGGTGGCACGAGGGCTTAGTGGTTAGCTCTGTCGCCTAGCACCTTCAGGATGTGGGTTCGATTCCCGCCCCTGTGTGCATGGAGTTTGGTGGATTTCATCTGGGTTCTCTAGTTTCCTCCCACCATGTAGATTAGGCTCATTTCCCTAATTGCCCTTAGTGTTTGTGTGCCCTGCGATGGGATTGGCACCCTGTCCAGTGTGTATTGTACCGCGCCTCGTGCGCCCTGTACACAAGATAAAGCGGTATAGATGATGAGTGAGTGAGTCAGTGAGTGAGAAGAATGTCTGTCCAAACTTTGATGCTTTTATGCCAACTGATGAAATTGCTCACATACTATCAAGTATCGAACAATGCCTTGTCATTTGGTACCRAATTTCGATACCAAAGGAGTAACTCTCATCAGTGTTATTGAACCAATAAACATGCAGCGTGCTTATTACAGCATCCAGAGACTGAGCTCACGAGGATGCAGCATGCACGTAGAGTTGTAAAACTGTCTAAGTAATCCGAGCCGAAGTATAATTCCATTTATGAGCTTTGGCAAAAATGCCAAGTTGCAGAAGCATAAAAATAGTRGGTTGAACCAGACAAGTTAAACGATATTATGGTAAACATAAGTGTATAAGTGTGCGAGCTTAAAATAAAGCTAATACTATACAGTATGTACAGTAATTGTAATGTATTGTTTTGGTTAAAATATATAATCCAGAATGGGCGGCACGGTGGTGTAGTGGTTAGCACTGTCGCCTTGCACCGCCAGGGTCCGGGTTCGATCCCCGTCTCTGTGTGCATGGAGTTTGCATGTTCTCCCCGTGCTTGGTGGGTTTCCCCCGGGTACTCCGGTTTCCTCCCACAGTCCAAAGACATGTAGTCTCCTGGGATAGGCTCCAGGCCCCCTGTGACCCTGAATACAGGATTAAGCGGTATAGATGATGAGTGCGATATAATCCAGAACAGGCTGWGTTGACTCACCAGATCAATCCTATGGCATCTTTTTTCTTTACCCGTAATTAAGTCAATCTTTCATTTGTCACATATACAGTACTGTACATTACTGCAGAGAGGATTGTTTTTCTCCACATATCCCATCTTAGGAAACTGGGGTCAGAGTGCTGGGTCAGCCATGATACAGACAGGATTAAGTGCTTTCTCAGGGGCCCAACAGTGGCAGCTTGGTGAAGATAGGGCTTGAACCGGCAACCTTCTGATCAGTAACCCACGGGCATAACCCTTTCACCTACCACTGCCTATTAGTTCCAAAAATAGCCACAAAAAAAATAAATAATAATAATAATATTTCTTACTTATTCAGTCATATATGATAAAATGTTTAAAGAGACATTATGAAGATAAAGCTTAAAGCTTGGAAGAAAGTACTGTAGCATAGTATTTTATTGCCGCTGGTGTGTGTAAATAGCTAATAGTAGGGTTTAGTTTCTGCTGATAATCTGCCAATGTAGCTAGTACAGTCCACTGCAATAAATAAGAGATAAAACTCAGTGTTTTGTAACATTGCAGCTCACCATAGAGTGAATTTTTTTTTTCCTGCATATCCCAGTTAGGAAGCTGGGGTCAGAGCGCAGAGTCAATCAGGATACAGGGCCCCTGGAGCAGATAGGGATCAGGGGCTCGAGGGATCACCAGCCGCAGCTTGGTGGTTTATGGGCTTGAACCCCTGACATTCTGCTCAGTAACTCAGAGGTTTATACGTTTGAGCCACTACTAAACTATTACACCAATTCTAGAATAAAATATAACAAACCAAATATAAGACTATTTAGCTTACTTCTAGTCAAAGTTAATAAAATTGGAAGTGAAAAAATATCTTGTTCTATTGGCGGATAATTTAGCTAATTCTTAGATTTTTTAAATCTAATTTCTTTTATTTTAGTACATTTTTACCCAAGCATTCGATTTTACCCTGTTCTGTTCCGGTGGCGCAATTTCATAACGCAAAATGCTTTTTCCCATAAATAATGTAAATGAAAATCATCTGTATAGGCCACCCAAAAATATGACCAATTTCCAACACTATAGTCTTATTGTTTTGCAAAAATTCTGAATCAAAATATTTAGAAAAGACTTGTAAATTAGTTAAAATATGAAATAAATAGAAATTAAACCTCACTTAACCTTAATTTATGATTCTGCTTGGCATCTGAAAGTGGCTTTTCATCTTACTACCGTCCTTGATAACATTCCTGTGACTCATGGTGCTACGTCTTCACTAAATCATGCACAAAATGCTAAAAACAAACAAAAAACAAACATGTAAACGCACTTTACGTGCAAGTATGTGCAAGTTCGCTTGCTCGTATGCCGAGGCAAATTTCTTGCAAAATTTTCATTCAATTTGTAAACCTGAGATACTGCTGTATTTGGTTTAGTATTTAGAATTCAGTAGGTCTTTAGTTTCAGCATTTGTTTTGTGAAAAAGGGGAAATTATCTGCCAATGGAACCAGTCAGCTTGTGCTTGCTTTGATGCGTGCCAGTCTTACAGTATATTGGGCTTGCTACAGTAAGGTGCTTTGTTGTTTTGCAATGTATGAAGTCAGGCACTGGAACATTTCTCATTAGAACGTGACCTAAGAAAGTGTTGGATGGACCCCACTCACCACCCAGCAGCTCACGAAGCTAGCAGCGCTAGGCCACTTGCTCTACTCTATATACTGTATACGTGTTGTCTTGTTTCCTTTGTGTTTATGCAAAGCGTCCTCCATCCTCCTCTCATCGTATCAATCTAATCCAGTTCAAACTTCAGACTCACATTACTCCCTGACTTTTTTTTTTTTTTTTAAACAGCCTGTGTTTCACCTCCTTTTACTTCTTTTGCATCCTGGAACAAATTATTATCTGTTAGATTCTGGACACATAAATAAACGGATGGAAAGAGTTTATGTCTAAATTTACTTGTTTAATTTCAGTCTAGGACAAGCAGTTTCTTTTGTGCACGGTCATCCTTTTTTTCTGTCTCAGTTGTTTTACTTACTTGTTGTTCACTTTGTTGATTTGCGCCTTGGTGTTAGCCTGTGTATACATTTTAATGGGTGAAAGGAAAAAAATAAAATAAAAAATCCCTGCCTTTGCACTTGACCTTATGTCCTGTGCTTGCACACCCTTTCTTGCGACTCTCACACTTTAATGCATTCAGCTCAATGCTACAGTCTGTGCATGAGTGTAAATAAAAGATACAGTAAATAATTTAACACTGATGCACGGTGGAGTCAGCGCCCGAAAATTACGTCTGGAAATCTGATTCAGTCATATAGAAAAAGACACAAAGCTAAATCATAAACTTATTTCTTGCTGTACGTCTTCAAGACAAGTTACGGCATTCTAGATGAGCTCAGAGCACTTCCCCCCCCCTTTTTGAAAGATTTGACTGAACAGCAAATGGTCTTACTATAATAAAAGTCTCACATGASTGAAAAGAAAGATGAGTATTAAGCTGAAAAATTCTGATGTCTAGCATTCACTTGAGAGATCCTGGTAGGTTTTATTTGTACATCCATAGACGTGGCATACAGTAGCAGATGACCAACTGCAGATGTTTTCCTAAAACTCATTTACTCGCCAATAAGATTTTTAATAGCTTTTAATAGGACAGGATTTTGTGCATGTTCTTTTTTCAGTTCACAATGATGTTCCTTCATGCACAGTGTTCCAGAATCTGGATTCTCCATAAACTGTATAAAAACAACTGGACAATCGCCGCCTTCTTGGCAACAGCTGACTAAAACCTGGTGCATCCATAAGTGAGTAAATAGGCTGGACAGGCTACCACAAGCTAGCTAGCTTAGCTTCAGGGTAGGTAAAAAAATACTTAGATGGCTAATGTTAATTTAAATTTGTTTGAACTCCATCATCTATACCCTACACATTGTCCTAAACGTTAGCTGGTTAGCTAAAATGATGTATAGCAGACAGCTAGCGGGTTGAAACCTGCTAGCGTTGCGGCTGTCACTCAAATCGGCCACAGCCCTAATTACGATACACATAATTTTATAACTTAATGTCATTTTAACTGTTGATTTACATAAAAATCCACCCCTATACAGTTGTCAAAAATGAGAAATCTAGCCTTGGCAGCCAGTCTGTTTTTTTGTACCAGGCTGGAAACGTGTTCTATGGAGATTGACTCATTTTTGGATCAGTGGACATTTAAGGAATTGCATGTTTTGGCACTTCCAAAATGGCTCAATTTTTCAGAACCAGAGGTCGCCTGTTTGTTTTCTCTTTGTGAAGTGCTGTGTGGCTATGCAGGACTTTCAACGATCCAGACTGTCCACTACATTACATCGGCTTAAAAATAGGCCGTTTGCCCGATCACTGTGATCCATTGAAGAACATACATGCAAGGGTGCACAAATTTTTAACAGGGTAGTTTATATAAATATATATATATACATGTACAAAATATAGATCACTGAAAAGCCATTCATGATAAAGCTATGCTCCTCTTACTCTTACATCCAGACTGAAACTATTATTAGCTTCCTACACTATCCCCAAGAGGCCTCATCATAAGACTTAATTAATGCCAGGCCATATTGAGTACATTTCTTCCACAGCTTCATGGCACGTTTAATATGTTGATAAAAGCACTCAGCTTCCCTCACTATTAAGAGCTGGCTGGGGCTTGAAAAAAAACTTCAAGGGGTCATTAGAGACTGACTTTCACACTCTCTCGCTAGAGTCTGCTCACGCTAGTCCGCTGTTAGCAACGTTAGCTGGTGCATATTAGGATTTTGTGGCATGGCATTTGTTTAAAGTCGCAGCCTAGCAAGACTAAATGGCGACAATTATGCGTTAGTGTGTAGCCAAGTATTTATGATGAAATACTTTACTCGATCAACATTCCACCAGCTGACGTCCCACACATGGAGCTCATGATCGGGTCCTTTAAAATGCTCCATGTGCCCTTGTTTTTTTGACCCATAAGAAAAATGGGAATTACCTCTTAGTGCAGATGAAGACTTTGTCTCTGGTGTAGAGATCCTCAGATAATTATGGCACAAAAAACAGTGCAGCGAGGAGTAGGAAGCAATCGACGAGGCTCTGGATGCAGATCTTATCTGGGAGCTTATTTCTGGTGCGGTGCTTATCTACAGTGCCACAGAGACGAGACGAGACGAGACGGTACAGGTATCATCATCTGGAGTGGTCTTGCCAGTAAAAGGGCATTGAGCACTATTGGTACAGGGGCAGAAAGAGTACAGACAACTTGTATCTTAGTGAAAGTATGGGGACGTTAAATCATTTTAATTAAAATCTTGCTCAATTTAAAGAAAAAAGATATATTGCTACAAACTTCAGCATGACCAGCTTAGCGTGCTAAGACAGAAAAAAAATCTTGCAAGTTTGTTAGTAGGCCGTACGGTGGCTGAGTGGTCGACCCTGTTACCTTGCACCTCYAGGGTCCGGGTTCGATTCCCGGCTCGGCGTCTGAGTGCATGGAGTTTGCATGTTCTCTCCGTGCTTGGTGGGTTTCCTCTGGGTACTCCGGTTTCCTCCAACACTACAAGGACATGCAGATAGGGTTAATTGGTGTTCCCAAATTGCCCGTGGTGTGTGAATGTTGATTGGCCACGGTCGTAAAATGGGAATAAATAAAATAATAATCACCATTGGCCTCCACGGACCCTAGTTGGACTACGGAGGTTCCTGGATGGATGGATGGATGGATAGATGGAGTTAGCAATGTTTAATCATGTTTCGAAATACTTTAAATACTAAACCTTAAACTGTCTGCCTAGCATAACAATAAACATTTTAAAATCTAGCTAGCTAGATATAACTATAACTTTAGTCCGCTAAATTATCCAACGGAATTACATCACCCACCAAAGTTACAACTTTTAATCCTTATATCTTCATTTTAGACTTGGATAACAGACTTGAACTCGGAAACGAGATGGACTAAGAGATGAGATTTACATCCGGACAGCGTTAAAGCAATCTGCTAAAACCGCACGCAAGACACGCGCGCCGACGGCCATTAATAAACCGAGCGGTTTAAGTAAAACAGCGGCCGAGAGCCAGGGCCATCGCGCCAGCATCTGTTCTCCCACCAGCATTCAATTTGGGGATGTCGTGAATCTCATCCGATCTCATTCCCCAGAGGTGTACACGGTGAGTCCAGAGGTTTAGAGGTCAGACATCAGGCACAACTAAGCCAGAACACACCGCTGATTATGTGTCTCCAAATCCCGGTGACCTTCACAGCGAAATCGACAACGCGCCTGTCGCTAATGTCACATCTAAGCCGAGCAATTAAATGCAGAAACACTTCCGGTCCTGACTTGCATCTTAAAAATGCTGCGAATGGAGAGCGTACAATAGCTTTCATGGTGAAGAGGAGGGGAGAAAGGAAGAAGAGATGGCAAGAGGAGCTTTTTCTTTTTCTCTCTGACATACTGTCAAGAGGAGTCTCAGCGTGACACACGGTTTGCATTCATTCAGCACTCATCTAAAAAAACTCAACTGGTAGAATATGCAGCAAATACAGAATCGTACATGTCTCAGTTCTACTGTGATATACTCTGGTGTAAATGAGTCAGGAAGGCTAATCTCTCTCTCTCTCTCTCTCTCTCTCTCTCTCTCTGAGAAATAAACTTCAGAAAAAATAAGGCTTGTCTCATTTAGTCCTGAAAAATACCTTAAAGTAGATTCATCAAAACTTTTGTCAAATCGCGTGCGACAGCATTTGTCAAATCAAATACAATCGGTTATCAGAAGCGATAAGCGATAACTTCTTTTTAGCCCATTCATGTGCACTGGGGCGTATTTATTTTTAAGCTCACTTCACAGAAACTTCCATAACTTGATCAGAAGTCGACTGGTCAAATGAATGTGAAAACTGAGTTACAATATGTATATACACACACACACACACACACACACACACTCTCGCTCTTATGCAAAAGTTTAGGCACCCCTTGATAAGTAACAGATTTTGGTGATTTTTTTTTTATTGAAAGGATGTTAACACAGTCTCTCTTGGAAATGGAAAAAAATACAAGCAAACATTGGTGCATAGTTACTTCTTTTGCCATAAATGAAACAAAAATAAAAACATTATCACGGCACTGTGCAAAAGTTTGGGCAACCTAAGAGTTCCAGAGTTTCAGATACTTTTTACAAGGTTTCAGACCTTAATCAGCTCGTTAGATCTGATGGATGGCAACAGCTGTCATTAGTAAATACCAATTTCAAAGCTTTACACTCTTCAAACCTTGTGCACACACTTGCGGACACTCAACACCCATGGGTTTCTCTAAGCAGCTGTGTAAGACTCTGAAAATGAAAGTTCTCGATGGCCACAATGCAGGAGAAGCTACAAGAAGATAGCAAAGTGTTGTGAGCTTGCAGTTTCCATAGTGAGAAATGTAATTAAGAGATGGCAGTTCAGGGGAACTGTGGAGGTCAAGATGAGATCTGGAAGACCAAGACAACTCTCAGAGAGAACTGCTCGTATTCTGGTCAGAAAGACAAATCATTTGACTGCAAAACCTTGCAGGAAGATTYAGCAGACTCAGGAGTGGTGGTGCACCGTTCCACAAGACCTTCATGGAAGAGTCAGCAGAAGAAAACCTTACCTGCGTCCCCATCATAAAATCCAACGTCAGAAGTCTGTAGCAGAACATCTACAGGAGCCTGATGTGTTTTGGAAACAAGTGCTGTGGACTGATGAAGTTAAAATACAACTCTTTGGCCACAATCAGTAAAGGCATGTTTGGAGAAAATAAGGAGCAGCATTTCATGAAAAGAACACCTTGMCMACTATTAAGCATGCGGGTGGATCTATCATGCTTTGGGGTTGTGTTGCAGCCAGTGCCACAGGAAACATTGCACGGGTGGAAGGAAGAATGGATTCCACTAAATACCAGCAAATTCTGGAAGCAAACAACACACCATCTGTAAAAAAGCTGAAGCTGGAAAGAGGATGGACTTCTACAACAGGACAATGATCCTAAACAAACCTCAAAATCCACTATGGAAAACCTCAAGAGACTCAAGTTGAAAGTTTTGGAACGGCCATCACAGTCACCGGATTTAAACATCATTGAAAATTTGTGGGTAGATCTTAAAAAAGCAGTGTATGCAAAATGACCCAAGTAATAGTACAGAACTAGAAACCTTTTACAAGGAAGAATGAGAGAAAATCCCAAGTACAAGAATTGAAAGACTTTTAACTGGCTATAAAAAGCGTTTGCAAGTTGATTATATATATATAAAATTATGAAGGAATGACAAATAAAATTTCTCTTCCACCTCTTCTGTGGTAGTTTCAACACCTTTCAATATTTTCTTGCGTTTCATGAGCAGAAACATCGAGATCTTGGCTAAATGAAAACCAAAATTGGCGACTGTAGCTCGATCCAGCATGACTATACACTCTAGTAGGAAGTTGAGTGATGTATAAAGGCACACCTACCTCAAGGAAAAAAAGCATTATACAGTACAGTATCTCAAAAGGTGCTAGATGCTGTGACGCAATCTGACGCATATAGTAACTTCACTACTCCTCAATATTCTGATTTCTTTTATGGCACAGGTTTAACTTCAGACAAACACCTGCTGGTTGCAAACAACTACTGGCAAAGTTTCATTAAATTACGTTCAGCTAGTTTTGCGTGTTGCTGTGAGAAGATATCTGGCTAGACAGACATACAGAGAGAATTTTTCCTGAGACTGGGTTCGGGCCCTCAGATGTGTGAAACGTCAAGATATCATCTGAAAGACAGTTCCGACCAAGATACAGACAAAATCATTCTTTTATTTTTTTTGAGATATGGTTGATGAGATGCGCTATAGGGATGCATGGGGTATTGCTAGACATCAAGCTCTACTGGGGCATCGTTTGTCATTACTCAAATAACACATCTATTCATTGGTCATGTGTGAAATTGATATCCAATTAATCAATAACACTCAAGTTGGGTACTTTAGTACCCCATCCAGAATGTACCCACCTTATGCTCCGAGTCATTAAACAGGATAAGCAGTATAGAGAGTAATTGACTGAATGAGACGTACTTTACTCTCATCATGATATGATACATCAATCCCAATACTTGTTTTGGTTAGGTGTGCAGGCTGCATTTAACCAGGTACATACATACATACTGTATATACATACATACATACATACATACATACATACATACATACATATATACATACATACATACTGTATATGCATACATACATACATACATACATATATACAGACATACATA
>QMIH01000753.1:197907-209956 GCA_003987875.1 Clarias batrachus
ATACATACATACATACATACATACATACATGTACAGCCTGGATGAGAAGGTGCGCCTTGGTTTGTATTTTGGGTTAAACTGCATAGCTTAAAAAAAAAATCCTTCCTATTGCTATCAATCCAAACGAATCCACTGCCAAATATAGGAGCTTGTTAAAACTCGAATTTGAGATTTTACTGGGGCACAGCAGATCAATACTGGGGCACGTGCCCAAATAAAAGGGGACTAGCGACGCCCATGGGGATGCAAGTACAGACAAAGCAAAATAAATAAATAAATAAATACGCCACTAACATAAGAAAAGAAAGATACAGACTATTTATATAGGCAAAAACTGAAACACAACTGAAACGCGAGGGAATTTGGTGCAAACGTAATGTATGGGAACAAGACGTTTGTTGTGCTTGGGCTGATGGGTAATGTCTTTCTGCACTGTGCAAACATGCAACTAAACATTTTTTGAGAAATCCTGGACATTATGCCTCACTGGGCTTAGACATGAAGTGATTTAATCCATTATACGGTCACACACAACATGATTTACAGAACATGAGCCAATAATTTGTTAATTCACATGATTTAGTATGAGCTCTTTAAAGAAAACCTGAAAAGGAAAGAGAAGCCAGAGTCTGATTAAAAATGAATGAAAATGGCCCGGAGAAGACGTGCTGTCACTGCTGTCCATTGAGTCAGAGCTTGTTAAAGAGCTGGACTTTCATGGATAGGTGATTGACTTCGCAAGGGGAAAGCAAAAAAAAAAAAGAGGCCCATCAGGTAAGATGTCACTAAAACTAAAGCCCCAGGGTTTATCATTGTTCATAGTGCTGAAAAAAATGACATCTTAGGAAGTGAAATATTCTTGAACCTAGCCAAACCCATTTATAATTTCCTATAATAAGATTACAACAAACCAAATATAGATTGTTAAGCTCATTTCTACTCAAGTATTACTAAAATTGCAAGCAAAATATTATTGTTCTAGGAGAAGACAATTTAGCTTTTTTTTTCAAGAAATTAAATTATCTTCCAACAGAACAAGACGTTTTTGCTTGCAATTTTAGTGATATTTGACCAGAAATAAGCTTAAAATCTCACACTGTAGTACTGTACAATAGGCAACGAATTTACTAATTTAATCCGTTCCAGCCACCCAAACATACAGGCTGGGTGAAAACTAATAGACATTAAGATTTGTAATAATCAACCAGTTTCCTCAAAAACATCCTGAATCCACACCTCTGTGTGCTTCCCAGGAAAAACTGCATGGAGTGAGATCTGGACTTCTTGGAGGCCATTCATGAGGTCTTCATCATCCCAGCCAGTGTTCTGAAAAATGCTGGTCTAAACAAACACACACACACACGCAACAAGAACAAAATGGGTTGTGTTACTACAGTACAAGTTCTATAGCCATTAAATATTGCCTAGGTAATTTCCACCCACCCTGTATTACCAATATGACCGATTTCCAACACTATAATTATATTCCTACCTATAAAAACAAGCAAAATATTTAGAAAAGACATGTAAATGAAGTAAAGTATTAAATAAATAGACATTAAACCTCACTTAACCTTAATTTATGATTCCTCTTGTCACCGGCTACTTTAATTAAAAAACAGAACTGAAAGTGGTTCCCTTTTCTTCTTGCTACSATGTGCTAACATTCTTGCACAAAATGCAAAAAACTAAATATTAAAAAAAAACAGTAACCTCGCTTCACTTGGCTTTTCACTGAAGTTACTGGAAGTGTGCGCAACGTATCCAGATTTCGGTTCAGCTCAGTTCGGTTGCTCATAATGCAAAAATGCTTCGTATTCCAAGGCAAAATTCTTGCTAAATTTCAGTTTTTAAGGTGAAAATTCATGAGTACCGCTGTATTTGATCTTATTTTAAGAAAGTTATATAAATATAACTATATTTAAGATATTTTCATTTGCTAAGATATAATTTTTTGCAGTGTGGTCATGACCAGCTGTCACTACATTAACCGGAAAGTCTTTACTGCTTATTCATAAATGTTTTCTGAGGCATAACCCGTAAACCCGTTCAATCAGCTACGCTTTAGAAGATCATGGTCATTTTCATTCATGTTCGCAGAAACTCTTTGGGTAAGAACCCATTTATCACATTTCCTCTCATAGGCAGCTATTCTACACCGAGGACGAGCTCTAGTCCCGTTCGCTGTAGCAATTGTAGCGATTGTTGCTTTTATAGTAAATACCTGGGCTGTGTGCAATCAGGAAGTGCAACACTGTCACCTTCTGAAAGTGGAGAGAATAACAAACGTCGATGAAAGAATGAAAGACCTACCGCAGCAGAAGTACAGTAGAAAACCCTGAGTTTTTTTTCCCCTTCTTATTTTGTGCTGAATGGAACGACAATAAGAAAAGTGCTTTTAT
Source organism: Clarias batrachus (assembly GCA_003987875.1). NCBI lineage: Eukaryota > Metazoa > Chordata > Actinopteri > Siluriformes > Clariidae > Clarias > Clarias batrachus. Next base: position 200,310 of record QMIH01000753.1, read on the forward strand.
TGCTTTTACATCTGCGAACATGGTCAGAGGGAGAAAACAGCATGGGAGGGAGGAGAAGAGAGACTGAAAGAGAGAGAGAGAGAGAGAGAGAGAGCGAGAGAGAGAGAGAAATTATGATGGTATAAGCTTCCTGGGACTGATGATCTGTTGTCAAGGCAAGATGACTGGCTCAGCAGAAAGCAGTCGGTGAGAATGATTTTAAGAATGATATAGATCTGAAGTTGCTAGTGCAAACTGCTTCCTCCCAGGGTGCCAGTTATGTCTTTAGAAATAGCCCTGAATCTTTGCTTTAATTGAGAAGTGAAAATGGACCACAGAGGCAAAGAACAACATGAAACAGTCTTTTATTGTTTTTTTTTTTGTTTTTGTTTTTTTGGACAAACACTGATTTTTCACCAAGGATGCTATTGAGTCATTTAAGTAGCTCAAAGGTTCTGGAAAAACTATAAAGGGAAAGGTTTAGAGCTCTCTCCRAGTTCTTAGAAGTTCCTATTATTGTTATGTAATGCATGTTATATAACATTAAGTTTTGTAATTGGACGATCAGAACAAAACAGCACTGGGACGTTTAACTATATGCCACACTATGCATCACAGGTCTAACAGTCGTTTATCAGACTGGGTGAAAGTACGTTGATATGGTCCACAGTACTGAGGAAAGAGCAACTGCCAGCCAAAACCCATATTTAAAACCAGTCACAGAAGCACCTGATAATGTAATGTCATCTTAAAAACCATTTTGTTTCTTTAATCATTACTAACAGTCATTCCTAATTTTGTCTGAACTATGCTGTTTGCATTTAGCATGAGCTACAAAGCTAACTAGTCTCGATCACAAGGCTGAATCCCAAAAACCTCTCTAAWCCCTGATCAAGGGCTCTACACTATTTGCGATTAAACCCTGGATCCTACTGTAGATGTGAGCTGATATTCTAATATGGAGTAAGTGGACATATAAGGTAACGTAACTCTAGTTAATTTCTTAGTTTCTCTATGGTTTATCATCCTTACCTTTTGGTTACATGCAGGTGGTACTGGTAAGAAATTAAAACTACTTTCACCAAATTCATTTCCCTAACTGTCAGTGGCCAGCTCTGCCAGTTCCTCTAGGTGTGGAAGTAAACAAACAAATCATAAATGGTAAAAAAAAAATTGTAAATGTCAGGGAGTTGCTCAGTGGTTAAGGCATTGGACTACGTTTCAGAAGGTCGCAGGTTCAAATCCCATGACTACCAAGTTGTTCCTGTTGGGCTCTTGTGCAAGGCCATTAACCCTCAACTGCTCTGGATAARGGCAGCTGCTGTAATGTAAATGTGAAACGGGTTGTATAAGAGCAATATCACACTCGAGGATGTGCTGTAATATCTGCAGCCTATGATTGCATCACTGCCGTGCTGATATTCAGCGCAACCTTGGGTATGATATTGCTTGACATTTTATAGTAGCAATAAACGGTTGTTCGTTTTCCAGACTTTTTTGTTGTTCTCAACCAAATAAAAGCAAAAACAAACAAACAAACAAATAAATAAATACGTAAATAAATAACCTCCACAACTTTATGCTACTGAAAAACCACACRATGCAACCTGATCTGCCCTGATTATTTATTTTTGTGGTAGAAAATCATCATCATATCMGTAATTATACAGTGCATTCATTTAATATTTATTTATTTATTTAATATCGCCTGTCTATTGTTAGCCTTAAACTATGTGCAGCATCCGCCATACAATCCACGTGATATAGCTCTGACAATCAGTTGATTAAAACATGATTCGCCTCTGTAGGAAATAAATTTGACCAATGTGATCCAAACATTTCCAAACACTACAAGTTGGAATTTTTTCTCTCTTTATTCATATGGGAAATTACAATCCTACTACGCCAACCAAACAAGCCTAGAGTCTTCTACTAAAGCCTGTGTTCAGTAAACATGCAGCACATCTCTGGTCTCTTATTTCCAGCTTGGCCTTTCAGTTCTCGCCACAACTTCCAGACTAGTGCTTGTTAGCAGCGGATCTAGCCAGTCTGCGGTCAGATGAGCTTTAACAAGCAATCTGAAATCAACAAGGTTGTTTTTCTGGCCTCCAAGCACTGGGACCTGACCTTCTTCAGTCCAAGCACCAACCTGACACAAGGTCGGAATTAAATCATGGCAGGCTCTGAATGGGATCAGCACTTCCTAATAACCGTTGCGCTATGGCTTATCCTGTTATCACTGCCTTTATGCATGAGGATGCATGGAGAGCTACTAAAAATATATATATATATCAAGTTGGAACTGAAGAGCARTGCTACAGTATATTAAGCCAGTTTGCACCTGGCAGTATGATGCACTGTGTTTATTCTGATGAAAATTACTCTTCTGACATTCCTGGTTAAATAAAGGTTAACCCGGCAATTATCTCTGACATTTAATAAAGATTTAATAAGACGATTTGATGCGTAGGCTTCATTATGAGGACAGTGTGAAGCAATGGGACCGAAGCTAGTTTTGACCCTTAGCTTTTTCAAAGTCAGCATGTGTGCTGGGAGAAAAAAAAATGGCAAACAGTTGGCCACCAGTCAGTTACTGGGCTGGCTCTCCTCCTGGTAGTTGTGTATGATTTCAGCCAACTCCACAGCACACACACACATATTGACAGAGTTTGGGAGTGTATTAAATTGTACAGCCGTGGTGCATTCACAATTCTCATTGGTCAGAAGGTGCTGTAATGGACTGGCTTTGATGTTTAACAAAGAAAGACGTCATTAATTGGAGGAGTTCCATGAATGGTTTGTAACACTCAGTAAGATTTGTGCCATTGGAAATTCCTCAGGACAGAGGAGTTCACACTCCGTGCCTTCTCTCTAACAGCTGCATTTTCGTCTCATTAATTCCTACAGATGGAAAGAAAAGAGCTCGGTAAAGGAATGCCTATTTATAGTGACTATAACAGGTTATAACACGRGCGAACTTGTTGCAAAGAYGTTCCGCAACATTAATTGTAATTATATACGGATAAATTCCATTTACAACCCGTCGTATGTTTAATAAATGAAAATCGCAATCGTTAGGCAAATTGCTCTGGTATACAGTCACAAGAGAACATACAATTAGCAGTTTAATGAACAAGAGAATGTGTATAGTTTTGGTATGAATATGATAGGCACCAAAGAGAGGCGCATTAGGTTAATGGAAACGTAATCATGCACGTCGTGCTGTGGAGGAGCTGCCCTCGGAAAATTACCACCGAGACTCCTGCTCAACTTCTGTGACCTTTTCACAGGTAACTAAAKCGAACAAACGTGCAGCACACTTCCTCAAGCTCGGTCATACTATGGGATACGGAATAAAAATGTTTTTACTGAAACTGACATAAAAAAATACATACATATTTATAAAGACTGATATCAGCTACAATAAAGTCTATCCTGATCACTTTGACTGTCTGGTTGATGTCAAATCCAAGTCAGTAGCTTTGGGTTGATGTGGAGGTTTTAGGACACTTTGCAGATGAGAGAAGTTCTACTGCAGAGCATTTCATGGCATGATGTCAAGCATTTTATATTACACTCTGTCATTAAGGTGTCATGGTATTGTCACAGATTTTTTTAATAAGCATATACAGTACATATATACAGTGCTGTGAAAAAGTCTGGTGCTTTAAAATATATATTTTGTTGCATATCTGTCACACTTAAATGATTGAGATCATAAAACCCATTTAAATATTACACAGTAAATACAAAAGGCAGTGATTTCATTTATTAAGTGAAAAAGCTGTCCAAACCTGCCTGGCCCTGTGTAAAAAAGGAATTGCCCCTAAACATAACTGGTCGTGCTTTCATGTCGGCAACAACTGCAATCAGGCGTTTGCACAAGTCTTTCAAATTAGTATGGAGGAATTTTGGCCCACTCTTTCCTCCATAATTGTTTTAATTTATCCATATTGAAGGTTGTTTTAGAGCATGAATGGCCTGTTTAAGCTCATGCCTGATTTTTAAAAAAATTCATATTTGTCACACTTAAACGATTGAGATTGTCAAACATATTTTTACATGTGCACAAAGATAACCGAGTAAATACAAAATGCAGTTTTTAAATGATAATTTCATTTATTAAGAGAAAGAAAGTCAAAACATGCCTGGCCCTATGTGAAAAGATGTAATTACTTCTAAGCATAATAACTGCTTCTGCCACACTAGGCAGGAACAACTACAGTCAAGCATTTGCAATTAATAGCAGTGAGTTTTTCACATTTCTGTGGAGGAGTTTTGGCCCACTCTACTTTGCAGAATTTTTTCATTCAGCCACATTGGGGGTTTTCAAACATGAACGGTTTAGGGTTACACCACAGGATTTAAATCCAGACTTTGTCTAGTCCCCACCAAAACCTTTTTATTTATTTATTTATTTATTTATTTATTTATTTATTTATTAGCCATTCAGAGGTGCAATTGCTGTTGTGTTTCCGATCACTGTCCTGCTGCATATCCTAAGTGCACTTGTGCTTGTGGTTTAAAAAAAAATAAAAATATATAGACTCTGTCCTACAAAAGTCCTGCAAGTTGCAAAGTGGAGCATTCATATATCAGACATGTTGCAACAGTACATCCCAAAGAGGTTCAACCAGATTTGTGACCTGGGAAATTTGCAGACTAAGACAGCACCTTAAACACTCAGGGTCAGAGGTTTTTCAGCATAACATTGCTCAAAGCAACATTGTCTTCACTGGCTTGCATTTTTCCCCATAGTCCATCCAGGAGCCATCTATTGCCCAGGTGAACGAGGCACATGCACCCAGCCATACACATGATGTATCAAACCAGGCCACCTTCTTCCATTGCTCAGTGGTCCAGTTGTGATGTTCATATTTCCATACACAGCAAGCTGAGATGCATTGTGTGTTCTGACACCTTCCTATAATAGCCAGACATAACTTTCACCAAATTGTGCTATAGTAGCTCTTCTGTGGGATTGGCCCAAACAGGCTAGCCTTTGCTTCCCATGTGGATTCATTAGCTTTGGAAGATCATGACTCCAGTTCATTGGTTGTCATTCATTGGACCACTTTTGGTAGGTACTAACCACTGCGTACCAGGAATCACCAGAAGACCAACCATTGTGGAGATGCTCTAACCCAGCACAATGTGGCTCTAGTTAAAGCCTCTCAGATCCTTATGCTTGCCCATTTTCACCAGTTCTAACATACAGTATCAACATAACTTTGAGGATTGAGTGTTGACTTTCTTTCTCTTAATAAATGAAATTATCATTTAAAAACTGCATTTTGTATTTACTCGGTTATCTTTGTGCACATGTAAAAATATGTCTGACAATCTCGATCATTTAAGTGTGACAAATATGCAACAAAAAAAATAAAATTTTAATCAGGCAGGAGCTTAAACAGGCCATTCATGCTCAAAAACAACCTTCAATATGGCTGAATTAAAACAATTATAGAAAGAAGAGTGGGCCAAAATTTTTCCAAGGCTAATGAATCCACATGGGGAGCAAAGGCTAGCCTGTTTGGGCCAATCCCACAGAAGAGCTACTATATCCCACCCCTTGACAGGTGTCAATATAAGGAGATAATCAATGTTATTCACTTCACCTGTCAGTGCTTTTAAGGTTTAGGCTGACCGGTGTACGTCTGTCATTACAGTAACCGTGGTTACAAATGACTATTACACTCTATGACTTTGATTTACTGCACATGARCTATAYTGAACTTCACTCATTCTAGCAAAGCGACAAAGCAATGTTCWATCACTTCATGTTCTACATGTCTGTGTGATGGACATAAATGATATAATGTGTGGAGTCTGACATTTTTTWAAATATATTTTTTGTTGTTTTTGACTTCCTACCTGCAATTAATTTCCATTYGCCRTTTGACAGACAGAACTTGAACACTTAAAACATGTACAGTAGTTTCGCCTTACTCTTTTATATACGGTTTCACAGTTATCGTCAAATGTCTWTAGAAAAGTTATGAGAAAAATGCAATCTTGAACGAACATTTTTAGAGATGGATGGTGCCTCTGGTGATGTTTTGGCTACTGGTGTTTCTCATTGGCACTTAATAAATAGTAGTAGTATAACTGTAAGCATCATAATATGTCACTTATTTCAACATGACTTCGGAGTTGGTGAAAAATTAAGTTTATACCGTCGTTATAAAATGTCATTATGAGGTGTCATMCATAGATCTGTCAGGTTAGCGATATAAATGCTACAATTGTACTAGCTGCCAAGCAATGAGTAGATGCACAGACAGTGGAGATTTTTGAATATCCACATCGTTGCTCTTATATCCAGCATGAACAATTATTTCAACAAATTCATGACCAGCTTTCCCTTCTTATGCCCTGGACTTTCTATGGAGCACGACAGAAGCAGAACAGCACAATCCCTAGACTCACATCTGTCTTGAAAGTCTGTGGTTTCCTTTCTGCAATGTTGAAATTGGGCTTTAAGGTCAGTGAGAGAGAGAGAGAGAGAGAGAGAGAGAGAGAGAGAGAGTAAAAAAAAAAGAAAAGATAAAGGTTCTGTTGGCTAAATTGTTTATGCTGCTTCCTTAAATGAAATGGATGGTGCACTGCTTTTCGACATGGAGGCCGAAGAGGAGATCACAGGGTCTGATCAGAGTGTGCATCTGTTACCAATCTATAAGCAAATTATCTTTAATCAGCTCTTGGGAAATGTACCAAGAACAGAAAACGAAAATAAAAAAGAAGCCAATTTCCCGTTGATTAGAAATGACGTGTCATTTGCATCCGAGCCATTCTTCATGCTAAGGATCAAGCCAATTAGGCTGTGTTCAGTTTTTTTCTTTTTTTTTAGGGTTTATTTAAGCCAGGGCCAGGTTTTATTCTTTTCAGGCCAATTCATTTTTGCTCTTTGGGGTTTTTCTGTGCTATTTGTCTACTCGACTTTCAAACACACTGGTGCCCCGAGACACTGTCTTATCATCTGTTTTGCTCTATTAGTATGTCAACAGCAAACAGAAAGCAATCTTTGTTTGCTCTCAGTTTGGAAAATAACCAGCCCTCAGTGCAGTACAGCTTTCTAAATCTTCCATATCATGCACTGGTTCCACCAATCTGAGCTCCAAACTGTTTCTGCACCTGCATCCACCACGATTTCAATGTGTATTTGTATGTAGAGCATCTGGTTGGATGCTCACGCCACTGACAGATGGCAACAAATGCCAACTTTGTGATGGTGCTACAATCACCAAATTTGCTGAAAGGGATTTATATGGCTTTAGATTTCCACACATCCTTCCTTGGGTGGGTTTCAGTAAGTCCAAGCAACAGAGCTTATTAAATAGTTTCGTTGAAAATATAATGAATTAACAGGTAATATTAACATAAATATATCATGCATAAGTGGTCATATAACAGGAACATGGAGAATGGGTTACGATTCCTGCAAGGGTGGATGAGACTGATCAATCTCTTTTAGCAGAAGACAAGAGTAGTCAGGATACCTTCCTAGATTGGTTTTAATTCCTTCAAGATTGACAAGATGTCCATGTCTCCAGGAGTTTGTGGGATTGGTCAGAATGCCCAGAAGAGAGCTTGGACAAGTCCATCAAGTGCAAGCAGATTTGATTAGAGGTCCCTCTTCAGAAGTGGATGACATTGATTAGGAATTTCCTCTGAATGGGGTGGAGGTTTAAGAGGTCTTTCAGGACACGTGAGGATTGGTGAAAACTTCTTCAGGTGTACTTGGAATTGGCTAAAACTTCTTGAAGTGTATGAATTTCTTTTGGTTGGATAGGTTGGAATTGGGACCAATGAGGTCAGAATAAGGAAACCTGCAGCATAGATTTGTGGAAGGTTTGAGGTCTTTCAGAAATGGTGGGACTAGTTAAAAGTCCTTTGGGACTAGGTGGGATTATTAAGAATTTACTGTACTGTAGAAGTGCAGTATTGGGCAGCAGTTCTTCAGAACTGGTTTAGATTGGTCAGAATTATTTTAGAAGCAGACAGGCTGGCAAGAATTTCTTTGGGAGTGGGTGAAATTGGTTAGAATTCCATGGAGGTTGGACATATTGGTAGGGATCCAATCACAACAGGGTGAATATAAGGTATATAAGGAACAATCCAGAACATAGCTTTAGTTCATACAATAAGTATGGTTTTCAACAATATATTAAAACCACTGGTTCTCTTTTACTATATATTAACCAGGCATATCATTAAATAACATTGTCATCAATTATACACCAGTAGGATCATGAGAAGCCATGGCCTACATACGTATGCCCTGGACCAAAGGGCAGCCCGGCTGGTCCAATCCCATGGAAAAGCCACTACCTGGTCACAATAGAAAGTGCACAGAGAACAACTGGAAAAGAGCCCAAGGCCACTGACCCTGCCTCCAAATTCCTCAGATGCCAATCTGGTTGAGCACCCATGGGATGTGCCTTACAAGCAAGCATGGTCCAYGGAGGCCCGACCCCAAAACCTACAGCACCCAGAGGACCTGAGTTTGTGCCGGACACCACAGCAAACCCGCATTCCGTGGAGCCACACCCCAGTAATCCAGAACCACTCTGGCGGCACACGGGGAACATAAAACCTAGATTTTGTATCAATATTATGATGTTATCAGAATCAGAATCGGGTTTTATTCGCCAAGTATGTTGAGAAACACAAGGAATTTGGTTCCGGCTGTTTGTAGCTCTCAGAGTACAGACAAACATAGAAACCCTGTACAGGTAATTTGCACAATAGTTACACCACATTTTGCTTGTGATTAAATATGATTAAATAAAGTCAATTTAGAATCATTTAAACAGCAATGGTTCATGCAAATATCAACCAGTCACTGTTTTTGGCTTTATCTTCAGTAGGAATTGAAAGTGAAGTCTGYGCACATCCTCACATTAGCCGTTAGCTCTGTGATGGCAACAAAAAGGTTTAAACACACAGCAGGTGCTCCATCAGCTTGGCTTTGGCTCAGCTCCCTACAACCTCCAACCACTACCACCTGCAAGGCAAAGAACAACAAAAAAAAATACAACTGGGTCGGGAAAACACAACATACACAATGCACTCACGTCTCACGTGTTGGCTAATGATCTCAGTGAACACTGCACATTGCTTGACTTTTTGTTCTCTGCAGCTCCCCAGCAATCATCAGCGCAAAAAAAGAAAAAAAAATCCTTAATATCCTCATGGCTGTGTTTCAAACTTGTCTTAGCAAAGGAATGATGCAATGTAACGAAACTACATCACTCAAAAAGAGATGAGGTGAATAATTTATTAATCATGCTCCCGGGTAATTCCCATACAGCCTCCTGTACTCTTGTAGTTGTCAAGAAACGAGTAAGAAATTCAAATTAGAATGCAATCCCTCAACATTTTTTTTTTTCTGTGTTTCATGACTCAGCACGTAGTTGAAGCTGAGAAATGAGACATATAATTAGGTTTTGAAAAACACATTCATCCTAATCACTTCCTTATAACCACACTTTGTACTTGATACCAGTGCAACAGATTTATGGTACTCTGTAGTGCTGTGAAATGCAGTCACATATGCAAAATATGACCTACTATGTCCAAATCAAGCACACCTGTAAAATATATTAATACTTTATATATTAAATTAATGCCTGCTTGTAATTTAAGTAACATTTGTCTACAAACAA
>QMIH01000753.1:214519-238397 GCA_003987875.1 Clarias batrachus
ATATATATATATATATATATATATCATCAGGTCCACAAGTTTTCAACAAATATTTATTTAAAACCCATCAATAAAAAAAAACATTTACAGAAAGAAAAGAAACAATGTGACCCATTTATCTATCATTTAGAAAATCAATCACTCACTCACCGTCTATACCGCCTTATCCTGTGTACATGTTTGCGGGGGCCTGGAGACTGAACAAAGCTAAACTACCCAGAGGAAACCCACCAAGCACACGGAGAACATGAAAAAAAAAACTCCATACACAGACCCCGAGGTGGGAATCGAACCTGGACCCTGGACCCTGGAGGTGCAAGACGACAGTGCTATTGTTTCGTGATTGTGAAAACACTCACAAAACCAGCAGCTTGGCATGTCTTGCTGTCATGATCAAGGGTAAAAAACTTTTTTTTTTTTCACATATATATCAATAAAATATTTAATGACATACAACAGTAAAAGTAAATAGAGATAATTCTTGGAGAAATTGTGAAGTAGAGGCTGAACGAGCACATTTATACCCGACACTGCTCCCAAAATATCAGCATTTATAAAATAAATAAATAAATAAATTTACTATGAAAAGTGTCGACTGTGAACTAATACAATCCCTGTACTTCTGATACTTGAAAGTGAGTGGGCGGGGCTAGCTCAGTGTTTTAGGCACTGGACTATTAATTGGAAGGTCCAAGTTCAAAACATCAGAACCACCGAGCTGCCACTACTGGGCCCTTGGGCAAGGACTTTGACCCTCAACTGGGCGTCTGCCAAAAGCTGTAAATGTAAATGAGTTCTGTACTTTTACTGAAGTACACAAATAAATGAAGGACTTTTACTTGAATATTATTTGCCCTAAGGAATGTGCTTTGCCCACCGCTTCCTGTTGTCTTTGTTTCCAACGGTACTCTCAGTCCCTGACCTGACGAACTAGCATGAGAATGTATTTTTTAAAAAGTCTTGTTCTTTTCTAGCTAACTTTGGATACGGACTTTATCCAGAGGTACTTATAACTTTTTAAATTTAAACTCAATTGCTCATTCCAAAATTATTTGATTTAAAATTGATCATGTCGTGGTTTACAAAAGACAGTCTCCTTATGTGTAAATGTACACACACTCGGGTGCATGAGTAGGCCAAGTTTGATTTTCATGTATAAACAGCAGAAAAAATCAAGGAAAGAAATTGTTGCAATTCATGTATTGCCAAATTGGCTGAAATTGGATTATTAKAATATATTTACACACAGTACTGGAAAAAAAAGTGAGACCACTGCAAAATAATCTGTTTCTTATGTGTTTTTTTTTTCACCATGTATTGGTGAGATAACCAGTTTTGTTTAATTTTTCCTGTGAACTGCTGACAATATTTCTCCTTAATTAAAAAAATCGCTATTGTTATTTAGAGTATATAGTTAAAGGAAATGACATCATCACAACACATTAAAATAACTTAAGCTCATGCAGAATTTGCAGAGATTTAGTAACTCAAATAAAAATAGTTAATGCTCTGACTAAATAATTGCACCAATTTGCAATGTCACTGCAGTATATATTGTGTACAGCTTTGTAAAGTTTTTTTTAATATAAATATTTTTTTTGCTTTTATATTTACTTTTTCTATTTTATTTTGTATATATGTTTGCATATATTTTATTCTTATTCTGTTCCATATTTTTTTTTTTCTTATTGATAATCTTGATTTTAAAGTCACGAGCGGTAGTATAAGCATTTCACTGCATGTCGTACTGTGCATGACTGTCTATGGGACAAGTAAAATTTTTATTTGATTTGAATAATGTTAAGAAATCAGTATTTGGTGGAATAATAATCCCAATTTGCAATTACAGCTTTCATGTGTTTTGGCTCTCCACCAGTTTTTCACATTGCTGTTGGGTTACTTTATATCACTCTTTTTTTGCAAATATTTATATACTGTATATATTCTTGAATATTCATATATTTCAATTATATTAAATATTATATGTTTGTATTTGAGGTGGTAAAATGTTAACCTTCTCTATAATCCTGCAGGTGGCGCACTTTAAACTATTCACACAGCACAGCCAATGCGGTTTCTTTAAAATTGTAACAAAAAAAACACAACACAGAATCGGGATATTTTTAAAAAAATCTTTATACTTACAGAATCTCAATACAAATCAAATCAGCATCCAGGTATCATGATGATGATAATGTATCGGGTGCTTCCCGGTGATTCCCTTCCCGGTAAACAATCTACACATAAATCAGCTTGTTAAATGAGCCTAGTATTTTGAGTAATAATTTACTCAATCAGAATCCGAAAAAAAAAAGTAATATTTCCTGAACATTTCATCTTCCCAGTTTATGAGCCACATCTCTCTCCACACACTATAAGCCTTTAATCTTGCATTCGCTGCCCAAGCAGATTGAAAGTCGACCTGTCAACAATAGTTAATACTCCGTCTGCTAAAGTCACCGCAAAATTTATTCGGTTTTATTCCGTGTCTGTATCCGAGCGCCACATCTTCCCGCGGTCGCTGTGGCAAATAATTAAAATCTGCCTTCCAGTTCCGAGGTCTCCTCTGTTTCAATTCCGCAGGCCGTGGAGGAGATGACATTAGGATTATAGCATCCTATCTTCTCCTCACGCTCACATTTTCTCCCCAGCTGCTTATGAAGCTGTTGATGCATTGTGCACTGCAACGCCTCAAATAATGCCTTTTTTTTTTTTTTTTGGATGATAAAACAAATCTTTTGATAGAACCCAAAGGATGTGTGGTGGAAAAACAGAAGGGGGGAAGAAAAAAGTCTTATCTCTAAGAGCAAGTTGGAATAAACTCTCTGGGGTTGGCAAGTGTCAGAGAGAAAGTAACAAACACATACAGTACAACACACCCCGCACGCGGTACACACAGTGAATTGTGGCGTTTGTTGCAAATTGTTTTTTCTGCTAAGGTGGAGATATGGAATACGTTTCAGTTCAGCTGGAAGAAACTAAAGTTTTAATAAATATCACAAATAATGTTGGATGAACGCAGACTAAAAGAACACAGATGATTGAACATGCTTGTTTGTAAGTGAACGGTGAACTGAACGGATTGTTTCTTAATTAAAAAAAGAATGTGAAYGCAAGCGCCGAAGACTTTGTACACTGTAAATCCTGATGCTCAAAGCAATTAAACATATAGGGTACTGTTAACTTAAATAATTAGAATTAGTTCAAATTCATGGACCTTGATGAGTATTTAGAACGTTTTGGTATTTTATGAGTTTGTAGAAATGACACTTTTCAAGTTAGCTGAACAAATTTGATATTTTAAATAAYTGTAAGTACTTAAATAACAGTAATTATACCTTAAAGTTCCACCAACTAAAAAAAAATAATAAATCAATAGATACCCTGGTGGTTCAGTGGAAGGTGTTTCGCCGGGTTCGATTCCCGGGCTGGATTGTCTGCAACAATTTTTTTGATTTGCAACAAACTCAAAAACTGATCGTTCTGTTTACTTAAAATTGGAAACATCATTACATTTAAAAAAAATGATGTAACTGATTACCTCAAATATTTTGAGTTTTGCCAACTTAACTGGGTTTACAGTGTACATTCAACAGCCAAGAAATCTATGTTTTGAGAGAGAGAGCGTTCACACTGATTCCTCTTGTGTTAAGTGAACATATCACTGTTCTAAGTGAGCRCAGCTTTACATTTAACCTCTCTGTCGCTTTCCATCAGTTCAGTTGAGTCTCGAGTTGTGAAAAAATGCCAAAAATACAAAATGCACTTTAAAACAAAGTACAGACAGTAAAGTCTACACCTGGAAATAACCGCAATAAAAATAATGACAGTTTTCTTTGCGACATTTCTCCAAGTTGTTATAACAACGTGTTATAAAAGACATGTTAAGGGGAATTTTCATTTGTTCATTAGCATTTTTTTCAAAACATTATTTGAACTAGCTGGGTAGCTGCTAGTTTTGATATATGAATATAAAAGCAAACCCCATGAGTTATAATAATATCTAATCTAATAATATAATATGCTATACTATTGGCAGGATCCTATTCTGTACTGTACTCACTCACTCACACACACACACACACACACATGCCCAGTCACACACTACGGGCAATTTGGGATCGCCAATAAGCCCTTTGGTCTGTTGGAGAAAACCGGAGAACCGAACCAGGAGGAAGCCCACCAAGCACATGGAGAACTTGCAAACTCTACTCACACAGGTGGGAATCGAACCTGCATCCTGGAGGTGCAAGTCACCGTGCCATCTTATAATGTACTATAATATAATATAGAATATAAAGGGCTGCTCCCATCATGGTGGGGTGCGCCAACCCACTGACAGTGGGGCTCGAACCATGAGCCTGAGAATCCCAAATCAACAACCTGCAGTAGAGCCGTAGCTGCCTGAGGCACCACTCCCCATAATCTAATCTAATCTAATCTAATCTAATCTAATCTAATCTAATGTAAAATAGCACAGCACGTTTTTCATTTTCTGCGTATACCCAAAGTGGTACAGTAGAATCTCCGAACTAAGTCTTATACAATAGAATATAACAAGGATAAGATGTGAATGGACTCTTTTTTTTTTTGTTTGTTTGTTTCTTTTAGGGAGCAAAAAATACCAGGGATCTCAATCACAGGGAATCTGCTGAGGTACTTCACGGTTCTTTTTGGCAGAAAATAAAGTCTTACAGGAAAGATCACACAAGCTGAAGTACTTTTCTTCTTTCATCTTCCAGAACAATCGGACATATTCCAGGTGGGCGAGCACTTAGACAACTAGTACAGGTACGTTTCAGTAACTAAATCGGTAGGTTTCCAYATTTCTCMTTTTAATTTAATGCATGTGAGCTGAACTTTAAGCTAGCTATGTGAAGTGTGAGCTTGCACAACACAGATTATGKMTCATAATCATCCCAAAATATGAACTAAAAACGATAAACACTGTWCAAAACAAATGGATTATTTMATTCTTTTTTTACTTCATMAGTTTTATTCCTTCTGTATTACATTCCATTGCGAACAACTGGTACATTTCCTCATCCGTTTTATCCAATTAGAATTAAATGCCATGTTTTTTCATGTTATTATGTAAATCACTGCAGCACTGGATCAACACTTATTTCCTCACTAGTCTCTATATACAGTAGCTTCCACATTACCATCAAACCTCATGAATACTCCTGAAGCACTGACACTGAYGACTCCTTCCACAGGTGTTTATTAAGCACCTTGTCACTTTACCTAGATAACAATACTGTTGTCACTTCAACAATAACACACTTTTTCATTATTTTTATTTTTATTTTTTTTCAATCAATTCATGCACTGTCCCTGCTTCCTATGTAAGCTGTAACGCATGCATGCTTTAACATTGTGCAATCTTGTGATTTTTCTGATTCGTGTGTATGAGAAGGTTGTTACATGACATCAGGAAAATGATGAGTGTTACTGCTACGATGCCGAAACCTTTCAAAATCTATACAAAAGCTTTCAGAAAACTTAAACATTGACGTAGGACTCATTCTTAAATTGATCATATAGTGTTTGTCCTCCTGACCAATCAGAATAAAGAATTCAACATGAACTTGATCAAACTGCACATTTCCTTTTGTCATCATGTAAACTTTTTTTTTTTTTTCCATGAGTACTCTCGCAGCACCTGTCCGAATGAGTTAAATCTGAAGGAAGCACACACTCGGGATAAAATGGAAGAAATACTTTTTTTTCTTTAATAATGTTTTACAATAACATTATAGTGTTAATAATAATACTTTATAATAATGGGGAATTAGTAAGGATGTAAAAAATGTGAAGATTAATTAAATGAAATACAACAAAAAATGCAAACTAAACTAGTAACTAGTCATTATCCACAACTCAAGAAAAGAATCAGTGTTATTATAAAATAATAATAATAATAATAATAATAATAATAATAATAATAAATCATCCAAGGATTAGTTTAAGCCAAGTGAACATTGAAAACAAAAACTGCTGTACATTTACACTGAACAATATTTATTCAATCTGATTTAAATCATTAGTCAGTCATCAACTGTTTTTTAAAGTTAAATTTTGAATAGTTGTTTATTTGCATCCAGTACTCAAAGTTTTTTATTTGACATTTACACTTTACGTGCTGAAAATACATATAAAAAAGAACGAGTGCGCTTTTTTCCCCCAACTTTGCAGTTAGATTAGGCTWCACATACAGTAATTTCTGTTCAACCCTGCATTCTGCGCTATGATTGGTTACAACAATTCATTCTCACCTATGATTAGTGTGATTCATTATTACGTGGGAAATGTAAGCAAATCGGCGCTCCTTCGTTAGCCAGAGACCCAGTGGATGAAAGTCTGAAGTGAAGACTAATGGAAGCACAATTTTTCTTCCTGAAATCTTATGCTACCCTGATGTGGAGAAAACATGCAGGAAAAAATTAATAAATAATATATATATATTCTAACTAAAGAGAAATGGCTCGCGCGGTGACACGGCTAATATTTACCTTTTGAGAGGATTACTGCTGGCATGGCGGCTTCGTGGTTAGCACTGTCGCGTTGCACCTCCAGGGTGAGGGTTCAGTTCCCGCCTTGGGGTCTGTGTGCATGGAGTTTAGTTAGTTAAGCTTTTTTTTTTCACATATACATTACAGCACAGTGAAATTCCTTCTTCACATATCCCAGCGTAACTGGGGTCAGAGCGCAGGATCAGCCATAATACAGCGCCACTGCGGCAGATAGGCTTAAGGGCCTTGCTCAAGGGCCCAACAGTGGCAACTTGGTAGAGCTGGAGATGCGTGGTCTCTCCATGATTGGTGGGTTTCCACCAACAGTTATAGGCAGACATGAAGATTAGGCTAACTGACATTCCCAAATCGCCCATAGTGTGTGAATGTCGACCGGAGGTCCTACCACCATTGACCTCAATGGTCCCTAGTTAGACTCCAGCGGTTCTTAGATGGATGGATGGATGGAACTGGACGTTTTACATCACCATACTTATTCCTATCCGGTCAGAGCGTTCCGATTAAGGTGTTTACTGAATGCATTTTTATTCTGATTGATACATTACATGTTCAAAAATGTCTAACAGGCCCTTCTGTACAGGAGCCATACAACTCCCCCTCTGCTTCCACGTGTCGTGTAGTTGACCGTTTATTTCCGCGGCCTCCGAACTTAAAAGCTGCTGCCACTGCCAAACATATCGACTTCACCTGTTTACAAAGAGCTAGAGCTACATAATGATCCACCCAAGCTCAACACACGCAGGTTATGAGCTGTTCTTGTTATTAATTAAACCTGGCACAGGTAATTAGCTATTGTGTCTCATTAATGTGCTGCTAATGTGATAACAGTTAAGTTCTGTCTGGTCCTGCACAAGCATGAGGGGAGCTGGAGCTCGAACATCTTTACGTGTTCAAGAACGAAAGGACAAAAATGTCCCGCACAGTGAAAACACACACAGACACACACACACGCAATCTATAACGAAGTAAATATTGGACTTGGTGATTCAGTGTGTTCCTGCCCTTCAGAGAAAGCAGCAGAAGACTACAGATGGAGGAACAGAGGAATGAACAAGTACAATGCCCACGCACAGTGAGGAGGAGAAAAAAAAAATGTTTCAATTAAGCATTTACACATTTACCTAATATACTGGGCAAGAAACAAGTTTGCTGCTCTGACGGTGAGAAGTGGATCCCAGAAGGTTGAGAGCATTTCTATTAAAATAGAGGACGACACTGGAGGCAAAGCAGGCTTATCCAAAAACAAGGGGGGAGAAGTGTTTAAAATCGATTCTCATAACTTTGCAAAGTGTCCTCTGGCTATTTCTTACATATCTTACATATCGAACAGCACTGCCTCAGGTCCGACATCTGATCCGATTCTGATCTGGATTTCCAAACACGGTTCGGTAAGGACGTAACATTGTGTTGAACTTCCAGACAATCTACAGTACGTATAAAGACACTTTTAGATGAATGCGGATGAAAAGAAAAATTTTTCGGTATTTAAAAAAAAAAGAAGAAGAAGAAAAAAAAACCACGGCTGTTAAACTGTTCAACCTTGAAAGGGACGTACAAATAGTGGAAACTGCATCACATTTATTTATTTATTTTAAATGAAAGACAAGTGCATTAAAAGGAACCTAGATGCATCTCCAGTGAGCATGTACAACAACAAAAAAACATGAGAGAAGAACAATGTTAAGTTACATTAAAACCAAGCACACCATTGTTTTTCTTGTGAAATTCCCAATGCGTTTGATGTGTCACATGACCCTCTTCCTATTGAAAAAACAAAAGTTGGATCCAAGATGGCCGACTTCCAAATGGCCACCATGGTCACCACCCATCTTGAAAAGTTTGCCCCCTCACATATACTAATGTGCCACAAACAGGACATTAATATCACCAACCATTCCCATTTTATTAAGGTGTATCCATATAAATGGCCCACATTGTATTTATATCACTTTTTTTGTTCCAACAGTCTTTGGAGGGATCTAGCCAATGTGGGTTAGTGTCAGACCAGTTGAATGGCCCCCAAGGTCTCCCAATCTGACCCCCTTAGACTTTTATCTTTGGGCTCATCTGAAGGCAATTGACTATGGTGTGAAGATACGAGATGTGCAGCACCTGAAACTACGGACACTGGAAGCCTGTGCTGGCATTTCTCCTGCGGTGTTGCTATCAGTGTGTGAAGAGTGGGAGAAGAGGGTTGCATTGACAATCCATCACAATGGGCAGCACATTGAACACATTTTATAAGTGGTCAGAAACTTGTAAATAACTCATGAAAGAATAAAGTTACGTTAAAACCAAGCACACCATTGATTTTCTTGTGAAATTCCCAATACGTTTGATGTGTCACATGACCCTCTTCCTATTGAAAAAACAAAAGTTGGATCCAAGATGGCCGACTTCAAAATGGCCACCATGGTCACCACCCATCTTGAAAAGTTTGCCCCTTCACATATACTCATGTGCCACAAACAGGACGTTAATATCACCAACCATTCCCATTTTATTAAGGTGTATCCATATAAATGGCCCACGTTGTTCGGAATCCATTCAATATTCTCACAGTTCATTCAATATATTCAGAGTTTTCATTAAGTTCTCTCATGAATATTTTCCTAAACGGCATGCCATAATATGGCCTCATGACCAGTTTCATCATGGTTTTTGTGAATGCACTTGGGGGTACTGTACATTAAAAGTTCTGGAGACTTTTTCGGTTTTACTGAGCTTTATTTCTTAAAGTAAACTTTAAACTTTTCTCTCTACTTAACTGAATGAGTTTGTCAAATATATGAATTTGTACAGTAGTTGTAGTAGCACTTATAGGTCTATTGACTCTGTACCCGCCCTACYTCTGACGGTCTAGGCCACATTAATAACGCTAGAAATGTTGCAAATGAAAATGAGCTATTTACAAGGTACACCTGTGAATTAATAAGCATGTCAGATGACAACCTCATGAATCTAATGCCATGAGTGTGCCAAGGCTAAATGCAGGTACATTGGAGACAATCCAAAATATAAAACATGTTCTGGGTTGTTTGACTCTTTTTATGTTTACTACATGCATGTTTTTTTCCCTAGTTTGGATGTCTTCAGTGTTAATGTACCTTTAAATGTAGAAAGTAATAAAAATAAAGAAAAAACATCACATGATTCCCATTCAAGACATCTCACTATAACTATACCAAGCTCTAGTCTTATCAGTGGTGTACACTGGAGCCAAAGGGCATCATGCAAAGGCAAGCACTGCTACACCACATCATGCTGACCTCAGGGTGACCATGCGCCAACATGAACGTGCAAAGTACAGAACGGAATACACACGTTAAAAATTTAATGATTCATGCCAACATGGAAAACAAGGAGTCCACATATTTCAAAGACTTTTAGATTAATACATTTATGATGCTGTACAACATGTGATTCCTACTGAGACCACATGACACTTTAATGACAACCACAGCCAAAGTTTTGAGAAATAAAATAAGATTACCATCACCATGTTTAAACTACCATCTGTCACATGCCATGCCAAGAGTAAAGCATCCTGAGACCATTCATGTGTGAGGTTGCTGCTCAGCCAAAGGAGTGGAATCACACTCAATTTTGCCTAAGAACAGAGCCATGAATAAAGAATGGTACAAAAACATCCTCTGGTAGCACCTTCTTCCAACCATCCAAGAACAGATTTGTGATGAGCAAAGCCTTTTCCAGCACAATGGAGCTCCTTGGCCAAAGACATAAGTGGGCAACAAAGCATTGAAATGTTGGGTCCTTGGCCAAGAAACTCCCCAGACCTTAATCCCATTAAGAACTTGTGGTCAATACTCAAAAAGTGGATAAAGAAACCAAAACCCMCACATTTTGACAAACTTCTAGCCTTGATTATGCAAGAATGGGCTGCACCATCAGTCAGGATATGACCCGGAAGTTGATGGACAGCATGGCAGGGCGAATTGCAGAGGTCTTGGAAAAGAAGAGTCAACACTGCAAATACTGACTCTTTCATTAACTTCCACAAAGTAGCAATACGAAATGTGGCAAAGGGGAAAGGTGTGCAATGTTTATGCATGCCACTGTGCTAAAAAGAAAAAAAAAAAAAAAGGCCAGGATTTTACATTAGCAGAGAACATTTAAGCCGTTGGCTGTGTTTGGGCTTCCCGCTGTGAACTTTATGACTATTTCACTGCCAGCATTCGGAGGCAGCAAACGTGTGGGAGAAACACAGGGATGATGAGAAACAGCAAATGGCACAGCTACAGCAATCAATAACATTAATATGCTAACAAATTAACAGGGTGAGTGTGAAACTGAAAAGAGAGAAGAAAAAAAAAGTCATTATTCTGCCATCGTGATAGGAATGCGGCAGACCAGAAAAGCACAACGACGCCATCGCTGAAGTGGCAGTTTTTTATTTATATATATCAAGGCAAAGGATGTATTTTTACCCTCATACAAGCTGGAGCTGGGAAAGCAGTAGGGACTGTGGGAGGAAATGAGGGCAAGACGTTTAAGAAAGTGTCCACTGTAATCGTCAGCCACATCATATCTGTGCATGACGCTCATGATTTCATGCCCGGTAGATCTCAAGAGACCCGAGCATTGTGTTCTTGTTTAATAATAGTAGCCTTAATGATTCTGAACGTCTCAACAGGGAGTCCAAGATGCAAGAACGAACCATAAGGACATGAACTAATCACCATCTTTTAAAATTCACACCCAATATCTCARCACTTCTGGGGCACTCTGTTAGATAATCACAGCTTACCAAAATCAGCATGACTATATCTAAGCCAAGCACTTCACACAGCCCTATCAAGGAATTTGCCTCCTGGAGAGGAAAAGAAATCCAATAAATTCTTATGGTGAGTGTGAAAGGACCCGTAAAGAGAGCAATCGATAGTTAATGCAGTGCTGGACTGGCTTTTGCGTGGACACCGAGTAAGCACATTGTGCTTCAGGGTAACCAAGGCATAATTTGACAGAAACCAGCAAAACAAAGCATTTTTACTCTCCAGGTGAGAAATTTTTTTTTTAAATACACAGATCAGACATAATGTTACAACACAAAGCATTATACCCAGTATTGTGTAGGTTCCCCTTGGCCCTCTAGGGATGCATGTTGGTGTCTGGCACCAGGATGTTGGCAGGAGATCCTTTATAGACTGTTGGTTTTGAGGTTGAGGGCCACACACTACGGACAATTTGAGAACAACACTTAGCCTAATCTGCATGCCGTTGGAATGTGGGTGGAAACCAAACCATAGAGCCTGGAGGAAACCCACCAAGCACGAGGCAAACATGAAAACTCCATGCTCACAGACCCAAGGCGGGAATCCAAGTTGGACACTGAAGGTGCAAGGCAACCGCGCTAACCACTAAGCCACAGATTAAATTTATTTATAGGTGCAACACAATGAAAAAAAAAAATCATATATATAATAATAATAATGGTGAAATGCAAGCAACACCTAGACAACAAGGACCACATGAAAAACTTACAAAAGATAGGACTTTTGGTCATGTGATGGGCAAGGGCTACTGAGAAATGTAGTTCATCACTGAAATGATGCACATAGCATTTTGACACTATTGCTAACCAGCCTGTTTTCCTCCTTCCTCTGTTCAAGGTGGTAAGTAAAATAAAATGAATCTCTCCACGCTCAAGGCACACCTTGTCCTAATGAATAAAACATAGAGGCTCGGAGGTGGACTCGAATTTTAGACCCTACTGTGACTTTGTGTTTTTGGTGAACACAAAAGTCTTGGAGAAAGAAAGAAAGAAAACACACTTCATCATGTAAGACATCCTCAGGGGGGGAAAAAAATCTCTCCAAGTATTTCCTGTGAAAAATGACATTCAGAAATAAAATAGGCTTCTTAGAATCTGAAGACACTTAAACCCACGAAAAAACAATGCATCATTTGCAATACAAAGCAAAGACAGACGACGGAGCTTGTCTAGAAGCCGACGGTGGGTTTGAATTGAGCATGTGGCGTCTCTGGAGAATATCTTGTGTCATGTATTACACGTTTCTCACCTCAAGTTTCCGGAAGGCAGAACCTCAGGCCAGTTTTGTTCATGAGATCTACAGACGAAGGAAAGATTTAAAGTGCAGTGGCTAATCCTTAGTTGGAAAGCAGCTAACATTCCATTGGTTTGCTACCTGGATTCAGGCCCTTCGGGTGGTATCTATTTAAGCTAAAATATAACAAAAGGAAAATTCAAAACACAGGAGCATATTGTTATAGATACCGTATCAATAGTTTTACAGCTTTTGTTAGCTTATCTCGCCGATCTGCTAGCACAGAATTTAGCTATAGCTGGCCAAGTGATTTACCTGACTGTGCAAAACTTCATTCATTAAAACCAATTATATTTTTTGATTATTCAAAATGTCAATTCTATTTGAAATATTTAGCTAACTAACTTAGTACTACAAACTTAATTGGCTAGTTGGCTTACTTACTGCTTTTAGTAATTAGCTAGCTAGTTAATTTTCTAATCCAGACTTCCTTTACTTTGCTGATCAAGTACAACAGCATTCATTAAAAAACAATCAAAAGGAAGATGATTTTTTTTTTACCTAACTGGCTTGGTACTTTCATTTGTTATCATATTCAGTACTGCAGTTCTCAATAGCTAACTGGCTTAATACTACTGTACAGTCTTTATTATTTGGTTATTGTATTATTTTATTATTAGGTCCTTAAAATAAAAAAAAGGAAAATTCAAGTTAAATTGATTATCTAATTGACTTACGTAAAGAAGTAATTAGCTACCAGACTTACTTAGCATTACAGTCTTCGGTAGCTACTGTAGCATAGCAGGTACTGCAGATCTGTAATTAAGTACAAGAGCATCTGTTAACATTCCAAACAAAAATGTAAAGAAAAAAATTTAGTTTAGATTTGGTTAGTTGACTGTCTTCTATAACTGACAATCTTCTACTGTATATGCTAGCTTTTCCTAGCTTATTTTAAGCATTAGTTAACTGAGGAACGCAGCTAAAAATGCTTTCTTTTTTTTTCTTCTTTTTTTTTTACCATGGTTGTTATCTGTAATTTAACCAAAATTGTAATAATCTGACAAGACCAACAAAACAGGAACTATTGCACATCGAAATAACCCATCTTGTTGGGCCATAAACATTAGCAGCTCAACTTCCAGAGCACTTGATCACTTGATTGAGCTCTGAATGATTGTCACTGAAGTTAACATTAATTACATGGGGGGGGGGATAAATAAATAAATAAATAAAAGCATGGGCGGTGAATACGGATGAGCATTTGTCTGTCCACGACCTGATTTAGTTGGATGGGTTCCTCAGAGCATTCAATGCTAGGCGCTAGCAATCGATCTGAGGGAGAGAGATAAAGAGACAGACAGAGTGACAGAGACTGAGAGACAGGACTGAGAGTGTAGCCGAGCGGAATGAAGCATGTATGAGGCTGTAAATTGACACCCAGGTTGCCAAGAACCCACAGTCACCTTCTCACACATCACCGCTCTGGCGACGCTCCACCACAGGCTCCAGCAATTCAGCATTTTATTGGTCACTTCCTGGTTTATATACTGCATAGATTTTTTTTTTTTTTCATAGTTTGATTTTAAAAGAGAACCTTTCATATATTATACATTCATTACAGGTCATGTGAGATATTTCAAGCCTGTTATGTTTTCAATGGCAGCTTACAAATACAACTGATAAAATTCCAGCACAATAAAATATTAGAATACTTTTTATTCTTTTTAAGTTTGATTAAATGACTAGTCACATATAATGTATCAATACCTTCCTCAGAAGGTGCTGTATTCAAGCACATTCGTGGAAAGTTGACTGGAAGGGAAAAGTGTGTCAGGAAAACAGAGATGACTGTATACTTAAGAAGATTGTCAAAGCAAGTATGAGTCAAGACATTGGGTGAGCGGAGTGAGGCTGGAGTCAGTGCACCAAGAGCCACGTACACACATTTTCAGGAAATGGGCTGTTGTGTTCCTAGTATCAAGCCACTCCTGAACCAGAGAAAACATCAGAAGCGTTTACATTTCATTTGGAAGTAAAGGTCCGAGAGTCTGGAGGAAGAGTGGAGATGCACAGAATACACACTGCTGGAAGTCCATTTGACGTTTGGACACACCCTCTATTTCGATGTTTTTTTTTTTTGACAAAGATCAGCTGTTCTGGATCAGTTCTTGCAAGAACAAAACCCAGCATGCACCATGACAAACCTGTCTCTCATGAACACCATTCCAGGAAAGAAAGACCAAAACTTAGCTCTGATGCAGAGTAGAAGTTCATTTAGAGTCACCAGCCTCTGAAATCACCAACTAACAACCAGCACCTCAGATTAGAACCGCTATGAAGCTTTACAGAGCCGAAGTAGCAGAAACATCTCAATATCAACTGTTCAAAGGAGATTATTGTACATTTTGGACGTCTTCAGTATTGTTGTACAGTGTAGCAAGAACTGAATTATAAAAGAAGGTGAAAGGACGGAATTAGAAGGCAAACTTAGGAATTAGAAGACAAACTTTTGCCTGGCAGTGCATACCTGCTCATAAAGGATGTAATTATGCAATTTTAGGCCATTTTTAAGTAGTAGGTCCTTTAAGCCAAATGGATTAATTCGGCAGCACCTACAGTAGGTCTAGATGCTTCTTTTCTGCTTGCGCCTAAAATTTGTAAAAAAAAAAAAAAAAGTAAATGATAGATGATAGTGTTTATTTGGCATGCACTGCTAAATAAAATTAGTTTTGGAGAAGGAAAGTCCTTGAGAAACTGCAGAGGTATGTTTGAAGACAGCAGACGTATCAGACACAGAAAAGAAGCTTTAGAAAAGACATTTTGGGGAAAAAAAGGAAAATATGTACTGATGAAAAGCGTCAAAGAGAATAAGAAAGGATTGATAGATGAGACGGCAATGAAAGGGAGGAGGCAGAGAGAGAGGAACAAGAGAGAGAAGAAAGACAGGCAGCAAATGACAGTTCACTTTTATTTATTTAGCTTTTTTTTTTACCTTTATCTTCGGTCCTGACTCAAAATTAATTTTTGATTCCAAAGAAGTACAGTAAGTAAAGATAAAATAAAATAAAAATCTATAACACTATATACACATACTATAGTGTAAAGAATGTTACAAAAAAATTATTTGTTATTATTTATTAAAGAAATAGTTTTTAATTTTCCAATATCAGTTTTCTCATTTATGAGTGATGCTTTATTGGTAACATGACATTTTTTTTTTTTTTTGTATATTGACTTTAAGACAGAGAAGCTGGTTTTGGACGCAACTGTTTGTTGCTGACACAATGTAACTGATAATATACTGAGAAAATAAGTCATGGATCAGCGAATTTAAATGGCACTTAAATCAAATGCACCGAGCAGCTATAACATCAACACCACGGCCAGGTGACGTGAACAACAACAGGTGACAGGATCACGGGCACTCAAGTCTCACCAACATGTCCATGGGGACCAAAGGCCAACCTGTCCAGTCTGATCCCACAGAAAAGCCAATGCTGCAGTCAATGACGGAAAGGCACCAGAACATCCAGTGCACCACAGTCTACTGTGCATGGGGTCCAACAGGTAAAGCGCCCAAGGCTGCTGACACAAACTCCAAACTCCTCACATGTCAATCCTATCATGCACACAGGGGATGCACCAGACAACCAACTCCAATACACACTGTGCAATCCACAGTACCGAGGATTTACAGCCTACATCCTGGTGCCAGACACCACAGCGCACTGGAAGCCAGAGGGGCCAAAGTCCACCCTGGCAATACAAGGGGAACCCAAAACCTAGGAGGTTTAAATATTAATGGGGTTAATGTTATGCCTGATCAGTGTATCCAAAGAAATGAACACAAAGGAAGTAACTGCAGGTTTAACCTATTATAGAAAAATATTCAAAAATTATATAATCTCCAATAATAATATAATACCAGGAAATATGTTTTAGCCCTTGAGAATGCAAGAAAACTTTAAGCATCAAATTTTTAGCTGACGGTTGACTTTTTCTTGGTCGGCGAATGAAGATGTTTCTGTTCCATACTCTGCCATACTCCTGCTTATAGTGATGAATCCATGTCTTGTCATCATTAATGATTTCACCTTCCTTAAAGTATTGCTTCAAATTTTGTTTGCAGATGTCCAAACACTTTCTCCATACAGTAGTGGGCAGCGCAGTCGCAAATGAACTGTAACGCATTCAGACCTGCACAGCTGTGACGGGGGAGACAGTAGCCGTCAATGGAAAGCGCTGATCAGACAGTGTGGCGAACGGGATTTAAATATAACCGTGTTTATTCCATCACATCAGATCCTTTCTTTAAATTTTTATATTATTTTTTTAAGAAATGCTTTTCCACTCTACTACGAAGGAATCCTTTTCTCCTTTGTGTAAAGAGCATATTATTAAGAGTTGTATAAAATCCTCCGACGAATGTTGTGACTCTCTAAAGTCAGAGCGATGATTATTTTCTTTAACCCTAAATTAAAGTGAATGCTGGTATTATGTGCCTTCGACAATACAGAGTCAAGTGTTATAACGATYCAGTGCAAGTCAGCCTTGGAATGTGTTATTACACAATCTGTATGTCACTTGACTCATGACATATCAATTATACAWTAAAATCGACCACTATGGACTGTTAAATTGGATCAAACCTAGAGTAGACCTTTTGGTGTCTTGTCAAGAAAAGCACAATGTAGACGTCTAAAAAGTGCCTTTAAGTAAATTGTTACAGTACATTTATATATTCAGTCTCTTTCACCGAGGTTTCAGGATGACCTTTTGCAGGTGGCGTTCATCATTTTAAACAGGCATTTAAGGTTGACGCAAAAGACTCGAGAAGATCGAACAGCCTCCTGAGATCAGATGCCCTTCTGCATTATGGACGTCTCTAAAAGCAGGGAGCGGCATGGACGAGCGCCAAACAGATTCCTTCCTTTATGTGCACTGTAGTGGCTTAACATAAAAAAATATAAAAAAATAAATAAATACATGCAAAAACTAAAAAAAAAAAAACCTGGGAAGTTGCAGATAATTATCCTCGCATGACTTTTCGACCATGGGGAAAAGGTTTAAAAGCAGTCGTTCACTCCTGCTAGCAATTAATAACTGCAAAAATCACTTGGGTTATGAGCAATTAAGTACACAGAATGCTGAACTCAGGGGAAGAGGCTGTGTGATAGGTTTTTAGAGCAGACTAGAGGAAACAGTATGTATAAATGTGCTTATGTACAGCTTGAACAAGTGGAGATCATTTGTGATTTGACAAGGTTCATTCATTTTTTTAAACAAAAATAAAACAGACATTTRGGTGAACATTTATTTCCTTCTGCTTAATATTGTATGTCTTCATATTTGTATTTTTATCTCTTATTATTAAAAATATAAAAAATTWWAAAAAAAACATTTCATAACACATCATGTTGCGATCTTGATAAATTTGGACAAACCGTATTATTAAAATCTACTAAATGGAACAGACTTATGGCGGCTTAGTTGTTAGCACGGTCACTTCGCACCTCCACTGTTTGGCAWTCGAATCTTGCCTCTGGTCTGTCTGCATGGTGTTTGCATGTTCTCCCTGTGGTCAATTTTATTCCCACAGTAAAAACATGMGGATAATTGGTGTCCAAAATGCAAATGGATGTGCAAAAAAAAAACACCAGTAATGGTTTGGCACAGCATCCACGGCACCCCCCACCTTGTGGGGATACGATCCAGGCCTCTCATGACCCCATACAGGATAATGTATATAGTCCAGCCATAACCAAATTAACAAGGCTTCAGGTCAATTTATAATGTGAAAATCTTATGCAGCCAACCCATACCATATATATATATATATTTTTTCCTTTAATCACAAGAACTACGAAAAAAATATATATATATTTATTAATTTATTTTATAAATGACCTTTCAGAGTTTCACCTGCAGTATACATTCAACTACTTACATTCCACTAGTGGGCCATGTCTCACACTCTGGGATGGATAGGTTGTACTGTACATTTGTCTTCGCTTGGGATTCAAACATGTTATTTCTGCTTTTCGGGTTGTATCGAATTGCACACACAATCGCTGGGCAATTTGGCCCACAAATTAATAGGAGACCATTTGGAACACGTACTATCAGATAACGCATTCCTATTCTAGCTCCATCATCACCATTTACATTTACAGCATTTAGCAGACGCCCTCATCCGGGGGTGACTTAATTAAATCTCCTTATGCATCTGAGCAGTTGAGAGTTAAGGGCCTTGCTCAAGGGCCACAATAGTGGTAGTGGGKTTCGAACCTGGGACCTTATCGCCACCTGGATCTATTTTGTCACATTACATTTTTATTTATTTATTTATTAATTCAAGTCAAACCCAGAGACGATGTTGAAGTCCGTTGTGGGGATCGATACACGGACTGGCAGCAACAAATTAGGATATCATTAGAATCAGAACCAAAACTAGSAAGGGTCAGGATCTGGAAGTGCAATTAGGAAAAAMGACAGTATGGAATAATGACTTGGACTTGAATGCATAATGAAGAAACAACAGGGTACCAAAAGAACACAGTGGTGAGGGCATAGTACAGGATATGTSCACACAATAGGTAACAGACCAGTGACATGATGCAGGTGAAAAACAACTAACCTGTAAATAAAAGCACACAGCGGTCATCGCAGTACTGTATGATAGTGTTGGCATTGGACCATGATGGCCTTACCTTAGACGGCCTTATCCGGATCGACTTGTATTGCGTCTCGTTATACATCTGAGCTGCTGAGGGTTAAGGGCCTTACTCAAGGGCCCAACAGTGCCATCTTGGTGGTGGTGGGATTTGAACCCATCAAAAGTCTGATATCTTAACCAATAAGCTCCAACTGTCCCCATAATGTGACATAAAACATAACATACAGTAAAATCGACAGGGGCTTTAACAGTAACCTTCTGTATATCTTCCTGTTCTGGTGCGGGTTCCTGATTAAAGGTGAACCACGATGATTAGAGGACAGAGCAGACCATTGGTATAGATTATAAACCTACACAAATCATTGAACTTTCCGATATTTGCATGGATTGTGAGCTGCTTTGGATGAACTTGAAAGTGTTGTTCAAAAGAAACATTTCAGTGATGTCAGTATATTAAGAAAACTATAGCGTCTGAGTTTAATCGATTCTGGGAATTACACAGAGAAGCCAAACAAACATCAGTCTTGTCTTTGAAAAGCTCAGTTATAATCCCATCGGCTCTTAGCTGTTCATCTCAAACTGCAGAGAGAACACAACATAAAAATCGACGGGGGGCTTTAACGGCAACTTGCATAACATTTAAATCCCAGAACAAACTTCGCAATAAAAATGCATATCAGCTATTGTACTGCTTCAGGGTCAGAAAGCTGAAYTTGATTAAAAACACTGGGAAAACACATGCTTTTGAGCGAGGTAAGGACCGCACCGAGCCGCATCAAGACCACCCAAAATGGCAGGAGGAGAAGCATGAGACAGAGAGATAGATAGAGCGAGAGAGAGAGAGAGAGAGAGGGCTCACTACACAACTTTTCATCTGAAGAATGCGCCAAGCTTGAAGCACCGCCTCCATTTGCTTTGTGGAAAATTAAGGGGAAACTTGATGTCTGGGAGGTTTTTAAACTTTCTTTTGCCTTAGTTCACAAAAAATAAAAACAAGTATCACTTGATGGCTGTAAATGAAAGTTCTTTAGAGTGTGAAATCGAAAATACACTGCAGTCAGTGCAGTCTGCTCATATGACTGATGAAGGTCTTTTCACCCTAGGAATGATACTTGGGTTTTGTTTGTTTTGGGGATTTATTTTTTGCAATTTTCCTTGCGAATTTGGGGGTCACACGGTAATTACCAACAGGGTAAGGTGAAGGCAAACACATGCTTCCTCCAAGCCATGTAAAACCAACCTCACCATCTTTTTCAACTGCTGGTAATATCCTCACCCTCTTACATGAGTTCACAGGAACAGTGGTAGCCAGGCATGGTTGAACGTTAGGGGTGAACCGACAAAAACCCAACACCAAGTGCACCAAACACAGGGGCACGGCAAGAGGAGATTCGAGAAGCTGTTGTCCCCTAGCATCTCTAGCTGTTTGCCCTGAAACACGATAGACATTAAAAGGTTTCTTCCTTGAATTTGGCTACGCTAAAAGAAATAGAGATAACTAACAGCAAGTGGAGCAGCCTGGTAGTCTTGGTGCCTTGATGTCTTGATGACCAAATTAATTATAGCAATGAACGGCAGCAGCATTAACATCACACGAGGGCTGTCCGTGATCCCAGAGATGGCGAGACGCTCAACAAACCCAAAGAGGTCTACAATCAATTGGGTGGAAGTACGGTATCTTGGCTTCCAGGTGCATCCCCAAATTGATCTAAGACCTAAGACCAAAAGGGGACGAGGCAGTTCCTAGGGTTGGCTGTCTATTATTAGAGGTTTGTACAAAATTTTTCAGACCTCACCAGCTTGCTGATTGACCTCACTATAGGAAGGGAGCACCGGATCCATTCCGGAGGACAGAGACCCGTGAGAGGGATTTCTGCCAGCTAAACGTGGTTTTGTTTGGGTCTCCGCCGTTGCATTCCTCTGACATTTTTCTCCCTTTTGTTCTGCAGACTGACATGTCAGACAGAGGCCTGGGGACCTTTCGTCTCAGGCAGTGCAGGTGGAGCAGATGGTGCAGATTCCTCATTAACATGACAAGCTGTAATTTTATTTGTCTCAAAAGGAATTCAAATGTAGATGTAGAGCCTTAATGAACACGACAGAGCAGACTGTGATTATGCAGTATAAGCTCTAAGGTCTGCAGTGTCCAAATGAGAGTATCTTTTAAAGCATGGGAAAAACTAATATAATAATAAAAAAACTAAAGGGGAAGTTTATAAATGTCATTTACAAAGTTAAGTACAAACAAACAACAAAAAAAGACTATAAAAATATGTAGGTAATTTATTGACACACATGTATTAGTAAGATGTATATTAATAAAATGTTGATAATATCATCATATCATAATATCAAAATATTATTTCATATCAATATATAACAGATAGCAATAAATTTAGTATAAAAATATTTATACAAGTCTTATGTTTTCCTGAAGTGTGTATAGATTTTTGTCTAACTCTGCGTGTGTATGTTTGAAATACATCAGTCAGTGTGTAATGAATCTACTGTATATGAGTTTCACTTTTTTAATTGAATTACTGAAATAAATCAACTTTTTGATGATAATTTATTGAGAAGCAACTGTATATACATTATATATATATATATATATATATATTATTTATATATAATATATAATAATATAAATATTCTTAAATGTTTGCACTTAAATGTTAATATTTGACTATGCTGCAATTTGTAATTTATATAATTAACATATTATGATTTGAATAATTAACATACACACACACACACACACACACACACACACACACATATATATATATACATACATATAATGTTAATTATTCAAATCATAATATGTTAATTATACAAATTACAAATTGCAGCATAGTCAAATAGTAAAATATTAAAATGTAATTTATATAATAGAACAATATATTTATATTATATATAAATATTTATATATAATAATATATAAYAATATTTGTAGTATCTACAGTAAATAGCACCTTTCATATGTAAAATACATCTCATAGTGTTTCACAATTTATTTAAATAGACAATAAATACAAATGGATATAGGAATATTATATTAGAAGCAGCAGCAACAACAATAACAACAACAATAACAACAACACCCACCTTTGGTCTTGTACAGAATATTGCACCTACAGGGACAAGCCTAGGTACCCACTTTAAATTTAATTAAAGGTGAAAATGACATGCACTGTGCAACATTTCTCATAAACTTGCACCTTCGTGACAGACATCTGAAAGAACTTTGCACTTGAACTGTGTTTTACAAATTTGACGTAAGGCATAAATAAATGAGACACGGCTCTGTGACAGCTCCTAAAAGCCAGCGTGGTCATTAATCACTCAAGGCCACACGGTCCAGCTCGACTTGTTTGTGAGAGGAACTGAATTATGGCAGGCCTTAACAGTGTACAGTCATATATCAGCTGTCTGTCTGCACCTACAGACACGGCGGTGCGATTATAACAGACGGCCGGCTCAGAAATAATCGCTAGAATGACACTTATACAATCAGCCGGCACAAAACCTTTCCCGTCTCCGGAATATTCAGACTGAATACTTGTATCTTTGGGAATCACTATGGATCTTTGTGTAAYAACTGATTAATGATTAGGTAGACATTTGGAGTGACATTTCACATGACATCAGWTGTCATTATAAAAATAAAAAAAAKGTCTAAGACAAGATTGCGCTTAGGTGTCTGAGGCCTGWTATGAAAGCGCAACGATGCTGAGGTTATGTAGGAATCAAGGAATTACATTTAAAGTCAATTAACAAAATATCATAATATAACATTCAAATCATTTAAATGAATGCAAATGTGAAAGTCTCCACTGCCTGTGCAAAAAAAGAAAGTCGCCATTTCAGAAGGGTCAATTGTTATTGGAGGAATCATGAATGGAGATCACTTAAACACTTGCTGAAGTTGCATCATAAAAACCAACTTTAAAAAAACGAGCTACTACTGTACATGTTTWGTAGYGAATGTAAGAGCATTTCCATACGCCCACATTGCGTTAGATTCACAGGATGGGGACTAAACAGCTGTGTGGCCATAAGAAATCCACTTGTTAGTGRGACTCATCAGAAATAAAGGCTTCAGTTTACTATGGAGTGTAATGTTTGGACTTTGGACAATGGAAAAGGTCATGTGTTCTGATGAGTCCAGAGCGAGGGGCGCGTCAGGGTAAAATCATGCGTAGTGTCCAGTGTACAAGCCGCTGGAGGCAGTGTTATKATCTGGGGTTGCTTCAGTTGCTCAGGTCGAGACKCTGGCAATAAAATGAAGTCTGCTGATGACCTGAATGTACAACCAGATTATCAAATCTATGGAGTTTTTCTTCTTCTCTGATTGCATGAGCATACAGTATCAGTCAAAGGTTTGGACATAACTTCTAATTCAATGTTATTTTTTTATATTACAGAACAATACTGGACATTTCGAAACTATGACTTAACATATATAGAATTATGTAATTAAATAACAACAGCAGCAGCAGTAAGTTATTATTTAAAGACATGAAGGTCAGCTGTTCTGGAACAGTTCTTGCAAGAACAGTATTGTCAAGGGCATTTGCACGACCCATCAAGCACCATGATGAAACTGTCTAAAATATCAGAAATATATATATATA
>QMIH01000753.1:245661-258360 GCA_003987875.1 Clarias batrachus
CCTAACTAAACACTGAACAAGGCAGCTCCATGAATCCATCAGAACAAGGAACATACAGAAAACAAAACTAGAGCCCTCTGAAAACACAGGTTACAAAACAAACCAAATATAAACTTAAAGAAACAAAAAGGAATGCCCACATGACGGTATACAAACAAACAAACAATATASCAAACAAACATACAATGCTCRACCCAGTTTCCCAGAACAAACTGCTATTTATAGACACTTTAAYGAGSCACCTCAGTTCAGGYGAGCASTCATCACCTGACTGAGGTGCCTTCTGGGAAACTGAGTCGACCAACAAAAACTACAAAGACAGAAACAGTGACCTCTAGTGGAGGTTCCTAACATTAACACTTAAGTAAGTAATCATTTAAAAGTTTATGAAGCTGTACATATACATGTATGAATTTTACATAAGAGGACCAGGTCAGATTTAAATTTAACTTAGAGCATATAAGTTGTTTTGGTAAATGATCCTGATTTTTTTTTTATATCTTAGATTAAAAAAGGTTTTTTATGAAAAATAGCTTATGTTATTAGGTTAGCCTTGTACGTTCTTTCCAACTTGGTGCTTCCAGTTTTCATCGTTGTCCTGATTTTTCATAATGCACAGTGTACAGTGGCAAATAAAAAAGAAGAAGATTTGTGTGTGTGTGTGTGTGTGTGTGTGTGTGTGTGTGTGTGTGTGTGTGTGTGTGTGTGCGTGTGTGTGTGTGTGTGTGAAGACTGCCTTATGTTCTGAAGCCAGATTGCAATTTGGTCCCCTTGCTTACTTTACTTGCACAGTCTGCTCTAGTTTGATAGTTTTTTTTTCCCCTTTAGTATCTGATCATGGATTATCTTGCTTTAAACCTGTTAGCCTGTTCTTCGACCTCGGATATAGACTGTGATTTTTGGAATTAGCCTAATAAAATGAATGCCCTTTTTAGTTTATGCACTCGCACCCTGTATTTACTGTACGTACGCTTCACACCTTAAGAAGTGGAACATGCTCCTGTAGTACGCAGTCCATTGGAAAAGCACTAAAATCCTTAACCGAACATAACTGCATGACAAGTTTCATCTCAAAACTTGAAAAATCCAAGCTTGAAATTCCACTCACCTGATTTCCAAACACTTAATGTCCACAGCACCATTTCTAACGTACTATAATTGCAATTTATGAGCACATTCAATCCCAATTGCCACAAGTAATTATAATAAATAGAAGCACAAATAATATGATTCGAACCATTATGAGTTAATCAGTGCTTAACGAGCGAGCAGCATAGCTAATTTACTCATTAAGAAAGGTGCGCGTGAAACAAGCTCAACCAGGTCCATCAGGAATTAATGTCCCAGAGAAGGAATGATGCAAGAACATAACGAATAGAAGAGACAGAATTGGTTTCAATGCACCTGAATGAGGAGGGGAAAAAATAAATCAATACTAAGATTTCCAGCAGATGTCCATGACAATCTGTCGCTTATTTGCCTGCAGAGTGTCTGTAAAAAGCCAGTCTGTCTGAGCCAGTGTTTGGGTTTTATGGCTTTATAGACAGAGTCACTGTTTCAGAAACAGCTGACTGGACAATGCTGGAGAACTGTAAATTCTTTAGTCTGTAGATGACCATGTTCTTTATGAATAAGGAATGAACCAATAATAATCATACTTAATTAGTTGTCACATGTACCCTTACAGTGAAATTATTTCTTTTGCATATCCCAGTTCAGAGCGCAGGGTCAGTCAGGGTACACACGTCCCTAGAGCAGAGAAGGTCAAGAGCCTTGCTTAAGAGCTCAACAGTGGCAATGTGGCAGTGCTGGGGCTCAAAACCTCTGACCATGTGATCAGTAACCCAGTAACCCACAGTCTAAACCATTTGGGCCACCGCTGCTATGCAATTAAAATATACTGTGTATATACTGTGAAACAAATAAATCACCAATTCAGAAGGTTCAAATTATTAGGCTGAAACAAGCAAAGAAAACAACTAAAGAGATTTGAAATTACTGGGACTGGTTTAAAAATGCAACATATCAGACATGTCAAATCCTGGAAGACTTGGCTAAACCGTCGACTTTGTGGAAGAAATGTGGTCATTAAAAAAATTAAAAAATAAATAAATAAATAAATAAATAAAAACCTTGCAATACTTGCACGGTAAAAGAATCCAGGCTGAAAAACAAAATCTATGTTTAATAGTGACCGTAAGAGCATTTCCATACACAACACACAAGGTGATGAGAACCAACACGATTGGGACTAAACAGCCGTGTGTCTATAGGAAAAGCACTTAAACACAAAGGTTGTACTTTAGAGGGCTAGATAAAGGTCATGTGGTTTGATGAGTCCAGATTGACTATTCCAGAGTGATGGGCGTGTCAGGGTAAGAAGGGAGGCGTACTGTATGAAGYGATGCACACATCATGCATAGTGTCCAGTGTACTGTACAAGCCTCTGGAGACAGTGTTATGATCTGGGGTTCATGAGCTTCAGTTGCTCAGGTCTAGGATGAATGTCCTGAATGACCAGGTTATCACCCTGACGGTACTGTACAGGCACAAAATGTGAAAGAGTGGTCCTGGGAGCAGGAAGAATAATTTTTACACGTTGTGTGCTGTAATTAAAGCTAAAAGTGACTGAATGAAATGAGGTGTGATGATCTAGGAAACTAATCAACGCCCGGATAGTCACAGCATGTCTGTTCCCACGTGACCTAGAACACAAGGCKTTATATTCCTTTCATACCCGCAGCATTTTGCTTACAATTATGGTTTCATTACTTTTTATTTACTACTAGCTAAATTTTATGTTGTGGAACGCGAGCTGTTTCTATAGCAACGGTAACAAATGAGAATGGCCGCGTTTCACTGAGCCGCTAGAACATCGGGATCACAATTTACATTCATTCTTAAATCTTACAAAGACAACGGGGTAGGTACTGTAGTGCTCGCCTCTAAGCATATTCAACCCTCCTACACTATGTATTAACACACACACACACTGTACACATGCGCGCGCACAGCTGCTAGCTGTTTTTGTAATAGCTAAGCATCCTAGATAATGACCTGGGAATTGGCAACAACAACATAGAATAACCAATTATATCAACTATATTGCCTGTCACTATAAATAATGATCAAGACCAGTGAGTAGGAGGCGGTGAGCAATATGCAAAAGGACATCTTGTTAATTAGTCCACGCTTTTGAATCTTACTTTTTGCGCGCAACATTAACATTTTCAATGCAGTCCTGCAGTTATCTGTCGCTATTTTCCACGGCCTTGAGTTTCGTCCCAGCGCACTGAAAGGTGACAGATTTGTCAGCTTTCATCAATACGCATGACTGTGCTTTCAGCAGAGATTTCCATTTCATATGGAAATTTACATCTTTATATTCACCTGAGGGTCATTGCACTGATATGATCCCCAACGATGACATGCATTATGACAGACTAGTGAAACCCTCCTACAAAATAAGGCTAAAAAGTCTTTTCTTTTTTTTTTTTTTTTAAATACCCAAGCACTATTCACTGTGCAACGTTTATCATGCAAAGTACTATTGCCAGTGGACTAAATGGAGAAAAAAAAAATATCTGCACATAACTTTTTATTGCCATACGAGTTTGTGTGTTGAATATGAACCTTTATCGTTGCCTTGCATTGTGCTCTTGTGATAATTATAGAGACTATTAATTGATTTTATATTATGTATATTGTAGGAAGATTTTTACATTATTATTATTTAAAAAAAGTGTTTCTATACAGTACGTAAAGACAATGCCTCATTCACGTCAGTCTCTCTTGTTCCACCTTGAATTCAATAAGACAAAAACTACAGCTTGCCATGTTAATGGGAAATGTTTCATTGGTTAACGGGGACGTTTTATTATTATTATTATTAGTGCAAAATTCCCTTTTCAAGTCATTTTAGGCATCTCAGATGGGTCTCCATTGTGTAAGTTTTCTTCTTTTTTTATTTTTGTATTAGCCAGGATGTAGAGAAAACCAATATCAGCACTGTGGCTTAGTGGTTAGCACYGTCACCACGCACCTCCAGGGTCCGGGTTCGATTCCCGCCTCASGTCTGCGTGYGTGAAATTKACATGWTTTTTTTYTWWAWTKGSMWYCMYWAAAATTATCCGGAKTGTGTGTGAGCTTGTGAGTGTATGTGTGTGTGTGTGAGTGTATGTGTGTGTGCCCTGCGATGGATTGTCATCTGGTCCATGATGTACCGCGCCTCGTACTCTAAGTCTCCTTGGATAGGCTCCAGATGTATAATGATAAAACAGTATAGACGATGAGTGCGTCACTGAGTGTGAGTAACCTCATATAAGATATTAATATAAGAAATTTTTGACACAGAGTTGGGTCTCCAGTGTGCATGTACAAAAATAAATAAATAATATATATAGAATAAATAGATAGATTGTTTTATTATATCCAAAGGGAAATTGTAGTGTTGATTATGGATATACAAATATACAAGCAAACAGAGAGTGTAGAAGAATATTGAGAGCTGGGTTAGTATTTTAATGAAAAATTCACTACGACACTACGAGAGGGTCAATTTATTAACAGAAAAATGTAGTAATAACTATAATACACTGTTCACAACAGTGCAGTCAGGTGGGTATCTAAGAACTACACATTTCTCGGATGCATTAATAATGTAAAATGTTGCATAATAATAAGAACAACAACAATATACAGCTTCTATACACGGATATACATAAATATAATAAGATCCCCTTCCCCGGCTTGTTGCTCAGCTCTCTGGCAAAGGCATGACTCAGCAGTAGCTCATTTACACACACACTGAAACTGCATCTTTGGCGGAGGAGTGAAACAGGGGGGCTGTGAGGTTAAAAAAAAAAAAGAGAGAGATTCCATCAAACTTCCATAAACTTGCAGGAAGCATACAAATCACTTCATACTGTATGGTATGCATTCATACTAACTAGGGTTTAAAAAAATAATAAATTAAAAATAAATGAATTATATTATGCTGTTACAGGAAAATAATCCAGGACAAAGTGATCGACCAGCATCAATATTTAGGCAGCTACTAACATCAATTACATCATCCGCCACTCTTAAGGTTAATAGAGAAATAAAAGAAATGCACCGCGTCAAGCTACAGAGAAAATGTAAACGTCCTGAAAACGTCGTATTGGCTGATACAAAGCGCTGACACTGGAGACTCATTCCATAAATATCAAATTATTATTATTATTTATCATAGGTCTTTAATTAGAGAGTTGTGAAAAGAATTCACCCCTTCCTGATTGTTTCTTTGTTTGTTTGTTTGTTTGTTTGTTTTTTGCATATTTGATACACTTAAATATTTCAGACCATCAAACAAATGGTGGACTTGCTGGCGTTTTTCAGATCGTTGTCCTGTTGCATAAGTGCTCTTTACCTTGAGGTCACAAAGTGATGGCTGGTCATTCTCCTTCAGAATTTTCTAGTAGATCACAGAATTCATGGTTCCATCAGTTATGACGAGTCGTCCATGTCCTGGAGCTGCAAATCAGATCAGCCCCAGACCATCACCTACAGTACCAGCACCATGTTTGACTGTTGGTATGATGTTCTTTTTATGCATCCATGCAAAATGTTCACCTTTCCTCTCATCAGTCCATAGAACATTTCAGGATAATCAAGATATTTCATGATATTTCAAACATGAGACGAGCCTTTTGTGTTCTTGTTGGTCAGCATTGGCTTTCACCTTGGAACTCTCCGATGGAAGCCATTTTTGGAGGCCCCTGGTCTCTCTCTCATTGTTGAATCATAAACACTGAGTGAGCCATTCAGGTCTTTAGATGTTGTTCTGGGTTCTTTCATGAGCTCCTGGATGAGTCGCCATTGTGCTCTTGGAGTAATTTYGGTGTTCCAGCCACTCCAGGGAAGGTTCACCACCATTTCCAAGCTGTTCGCCATTTGCGGATAAGTTCTCACCATGATTCGCTGGAATCCCAAAGATTAATGTGCTTCACTTTGTCAGACAATGGCTATTTAAGGGATTTCTTGATTCAGCAGGTCTGGCGGTAACGAGATCTTGGTGTGGCAAGTGAAATTTAATTTAGCTTTCCAGAAAGTGTGGCTAATCACAGTTCATTCACATACTGTAGGGCCAAGTAGGTTTGGACAGATTTTTTTTTTCCCTTCATAAATGAAATCATTTAAAAACTGCATTTTGTATTTACTTTGGTTATATTTGTCTAATATTACAAATTTGTTTGATGTTCTCAGTGCAGCAAATGTGCAAGAACCCCCCACCCCCCCAAAAAAAAAAATCTGCAAATACTTTYCCACGGCACTGTACATGTGTAAGTAATAATAATTACTACAGAAACGATAACGAGCTACATTATGCGCTTTCACAGCATGTTCACCGTAACTTTGGTGGTGACGGTGATATCAGTGTTTAGTCGGCTACTTTTTTCCTTTCCTTCCCTCCAACTTTGTTCCTCTAACCAACCAGTCGAATCTTCTGCAGCACTTATTTTTTTTCCTTTTCGCCTCCTCAAGCAGCTACACGTTTGGATTATACAGTATACCGCTTCAGATAACAAGCGCAATCTCGCAAGCTGATTAAACTGTCTGTTATAATGACAGCTACAGCCTTACTTTATATTCAACACTATCATGATTTTTTAAATCCTCTTCAAATTAATTCATGATGCACACCACGGTTCTAAGTGATTTTTTTTTTTTTTTTTTTTTAAGGGATGCATTTGGATGCATTATATGCGCTGTATAAGGAAAAGATATTTAAGTGCTGGAGGATACAAGGACCAAAGAAACAAGCCTGTGATTATAAACAAAAGCAAATTAGACAGCACAATGCTCATAATTTGCACTAATGCTCCTGTTTGTGTACGTGTGAATGTATGAGTATGGGTTTATGCAAATGTTTGGGAATGGATTTATGCAAATGTATTTCACAAGAATAGGAGCATCTAGCACTTTTAACCTTGTTGAGAGATTCGACTGGTCTTCAGCCAGGACCCAAAAAGCAATCATTTTAGTTACTGGAGTTATGGAAGTAATTTAATGAACTTTTTTTTTTTTTTTTTTTTAATGGAAGGTCCTCACAATAGTAGCAAGACAATAAGGACTGGCTGGGTGAGAGTGTGTGTATATGGTAAAATAAAAGACAAAGATAGTGAAAAGCCCAAGACAGAAGGCTCATAATACATGTCTGAGCTGATAATGAAATAAAAAAAATTAATTAAGAATTGAAAATGAACTGAGGGTTTATAGTCTGTTATACGGAATTAAGGTGAGAGGCTGGTTARAAATGAGWGTGTGGTTGTGAGGGAGGGAGGGAGGGAGGGAGGGAGGGAGAGTCAGTCTGCATCAAACTTCTATCATTAACTAGCAGGGATATTTGTGGTGAGGTTAATTTGGCAACATTGGAAATTGGGACAACGTTGGTATTCGGTTGTTTTTGAAAGTCAGAAACACTTTAATGACATGACCAATTCGAATGAAATGCGGCATGGTAGCACTGTCGACTTGCACCTTCAGGGTCCGGGTTCGATTCCCACCTCTGGTCTGCGGRCATGGAATTTGCATGTTTTCCCCAGGCTTGGTGGGTTTCCTCCAGGTACTCCGGTTTCCTCACACAGTCCAAAGACATGTAGGTTAGGTAAATTGGTGTTTCCATATTGCCCGTAGTGTGTGAATGAGTGTGTGCGTGTGTGCCCTGCTATGGATTGGCACCTTGTCCAAGGTGTAGCCCACCTCGTGCCCAAAGTCTCCTAGGACAGGCTCCAGGCCCCCTGCAACGCTGTATACAGGATAAAGCGTTATACATGATGAGTAAGTGAGTGATGTTGTACTGTAATATTGTGTTCATTCAACATTATTCCAACGTCTTTTTATGAAAGTCATTCTAACTTTCAAAAACAGCATYGTCCCGAGGGCGGATGTCATCGAACATTATTACAACCAAAATATAACATTCCTCCAATGTTTGGGTTCTTGCTAGGTATCTTCTCCGCTGTGTGATTTTTATCATTATGTATCATGATTACTTTTATTATAATTAACTCATTTAAAAAATTCATTTTGATGAATCAAATTATTCTTGATGGATAATATAAAACCTACTACTCTCAGAGCTGCTGTTAGAGAAAATTAATCCACAACTCCTGGGATGAATGATATGCCAAAAACAAAAAAAACAAAAAAACAAATTGGATATCATGATCAAGAGGTTAGCTGACAAATTGTTATTGCTAAAAAATAATAAAGGAGTATGTCTTTGCACCTTGGTGAGAGTGGAAGCTCTCCGGCTATTTACACCCGCCGCACCTACTGTACATTCTCTAAGAAGAAATCATGTCAGTAATTCAATTCCACGTGCCTCAACGTCTGAAGAGCAGTGCCTACGCAGGATAGAAGGCTATAACCAAGTGCCTCAATGCCAAATAGGAATCCAAATAGAAAAGTTAGATTCGATTAAACCCAAAAGTCCACACCCTCTTTTAACAACGTTATGCTTTCTTGGTCCAAAATGTGCAGAACTAAGTCATTTTAAAAACTTAAAAATCTGTCAACAGCATTTATAAACAGCAGTAGGAGATTCTGGCCAAACAGTTGTAGCTACAGAAGTTCACTGACTGTAGGTAGTTAGTTCACTGGCTAGCTGGCTAATGCTTCTCATTTTACCCAAGCAGGTTCAGCTGCCTCTAGCCAGTTAGCTACTGTAGCTACAGCTAGCTTGGGCAACACGTGTCTCTTTTCCTTCTCCTAGAGGTTTTTATATTCCAGCATGACTGAGCCCCAGGGCACAAAGCAAAGACTATAAAGACATGGTTTGATGAGTTTGGTGTAGAAGAACTTGACTGGCCCGAACATAGAGCCCTGACCTCAACGCCATCAAACAACTTTGGGATAAACTGGAACAGAGATTGCGAGCCAGGACGTCTCGTTCAACACCAGTCATAAATGCTCTACAAAATGAATGGACACGAATTCCCACAGGAACACTCCAAATCTGTTGGACGACCTTCCAAGAAGAGTGGAAGCTTATACAGTAGCTGCAAAAGGGCGACCGACTCCATATTGAAATATATTTATATTATATTTAGGTTTGGCCAAATACTTTTGTCCATAAAGTTTAGCTCTCTATTTATTTTTGTATGACCAGAAATAGGACAGAAAAATGATGATAAATGGTCTTAGTTGAGTTTTTTATACTGTTGTAATGTTAACAAATGTTTCCACTAATGTTAGATGGGGACAGACATACAAGGCTTTTTTTTTTTTTTCTTTAAATGAAGAAAACAATACGTCAGTTGGAAGAAAGGTGCCACGGGACACCTGTTAGCATGGAGAGTCTAACAAGAAAATATGGTTTTGTGCATGAAGGGCAAATAACAACCGACAGTATAAACTGTATAGTGAAAAGAGATATAAATGCTGCATCTCACATTGCCAGGGGTCATTCTACAGTAAAATAAATCATTTTTAAAAAAGTTCCTCTATACAGTAAATGTACAGTACTGTGCAAAAGTTTGAGCCACCCCTCATTTGTTCATAGTTTCCTTCCAAAGAGACAGACTTGCTTGTATTTTTAATGCAGTCTTGAGAAACAGTTCTCTAGAACCTTTTCTGACTAGAAAAAAACTTTGTCAAAGTTTTTTTTTTCTCTCATTTTCCATCCAGTCCCTGTAGTAGTTCCTCTGCAGTTTCAGAGGAATATATGTTGATTGTTAAGCCAAACAATCATTCAAGCTTTTTAAAAAAATCATCTATGGTAAGACATGAAACCAATGAGAAACATGAGGCACAGATGATGACAGGTGATCAGGGACAGCGGTGTTTAGTACACTACTGATGCTGAATGGTTGGAACAGACGAGAGTGGAAATGAGGTCGCTGCTGAGGTTGTCACATACAGTAAATCAAGTTTTTTAATTGTTTCTTTAGGCACTTTGCAGCCTGTCACAGTAAAAGATTTGTTAATTCAATCTACATTATTTAGTTTAGTATGAAGAAATTAGCGGCGCTCAATATCCCTTCCAATGCTTATTCCTTTTTCCACATTAAGAACAAAAATACAGTGTAAAGAAAGGGTAACGTTTTTATAGGTTTGCAGAGACCAAGAAGCACATTGATGCTGAGAACAAAACCAGAGATCATCCAGTTTGTGGAGAGAGATCAGAAAAGTGTGAAGACAGCAACAAAGAACGTCAAGACTGGATTATTTGCTCCATTCCTGTGTTCACTTTGGGACCAACCAACCATTGAACTAAATAAATAAATAAATAAATGAATAAATGAATGAATAAATGAATGAATGAATGAATGAATAAATGAATGAATAAATAGGCTTTGGAGACTTTAGGAGGTTTTACCTCTCATGTCATTACCTTAA
The DNA here is from genome assembly GCA_003987875.1 of Clarias batrachus. Lineage (NCBI taxonomy): Eukaryota > Metazoa > Chordata > Actinopteri > Siluriformes > Clariidae > Clarias > Clarias batrachus. Next base: position 256,045 of record QMIH01000753.1, read on the forward strand.
TGCAATATGACTATCAAAGCATTTGTTGAGGTTCTTAATAGAAATAAAAAAAGATAAACAAAATAATTGTACAGTCGTCAAATCGCAGAGCTTAATCTGCTTCTTGTTGCTGCTCTCTTTGTGATGTGATGCTTTTTTCCTTTGGATGACTAGGTATGCTTTTCAAGCGTATGACAGGATTTTCCTGCCAGGAGACACTGGTCTCTTCTTCCTGCATGCATCAAGACAGGTCAAGTCCTGCAAGAGAATGGCGATGTTTCCTGCACTGAAATATAACTGAAGTCATATTTACTCCTATTCATAGTGTAAAGCCACTTGACATGTTTTAAAAATGGCAGTTTGTGAGGCACTGAATATTTTCTAATTGTGTCTTTCAGTATCCCTGCTTAAGGATGCTGATCCTGCCCTGTTCCAGCAGGTGTACAAGGATAGCCTCAGGGGCTACATCCTTAATCGACTGATTGGAGCATAGAAATGATGTGTTAATGTCTGTCTGCCCTATTAAGCACTGTTTTTTTTTTTTGTTTTGGTCAAATGAATGGCACAGAAAGACCATAATTCCATACTGTACGCAGTATACTCTTAACAGAGAGTGATTGCTGCCATGCCTTTTCATCTGTTTTTATACATATATATATATATATAGATACAGGGTGGGCCATTTATATGGATACACCTTAATAAAATGGGAATGGCTGGTGATATTAACGTCCTGTTTGTGGCACATTAGTATATGTGAGGGGGCAAACTTTTCAAGATGGATGGTGACCATGGTGGCCATTTGGAAGTCGGCCATCTTGGATCCAACTTTTGTTTTTTCAATAGGAAGAGGGTCATGTGACACATCAAACTTATTGGGAATTTCACAAGAAAAACAATGGTGTGCTTGGTTTTAACGTAACTTTATTCCTTCATGAGTTATGAAATTTGCTTGCTAAATTTCGTGAAACTGGTTCAGTGTTGGATTTGCTAAAATGTGGACGTATGAAAACTGTCACTAATGAACAAACATCAGTGGCTGTCCTAGCTTCATTCAGCAAGAGCCCAGAGCGTAGCACTCGCCGCATTTGATGCTTTCCATGGCTTTAATTTTTCATCTGTGGATAATTATAAGAGTAGAATAAAAATCTACATAATCATTTAATTCAATAGTATTGTAGTTTTGTACGACTACGCACCAGTCTCTCTCTCTCTCTCTCTCTCTCTCTCTCTCTCACACACACACACACACACACACATACACACACACACACACACACACACATACACACACACACACACACACACACATACACACACACATACATACACACATACATACACACAAACAAATCATCAGATTACTGTTATGACATTTAAAAATCTATTTTTAACCCTTTTGCACCCAACCATGTAGGTGAAGCCACAAAGTCTAATGAAAAAACAAAACCTCTTCTTTGGATTATGAATAAAATTACACAAATTGAGTAAAGAACACATCCTTTATAATCATTAAAACTGTCAGTCATTTCGAAAACTCATGTTAAACTGAATCCTTCGTTTTCAGCAGGTCTTCGCTGAGCGGATTTGTGCGCATGTATCATGCCTTCAGTTTTCATTCTTTTTGAAACATGTCAGAAGCTGTGCTTGAACTGTTCTCTTGGCCGATGCGAAAATGCGAACAGTGCGAAAAATGATGCAAACTTGTGTGATCCTGTAAGCAGTGCATTACAATATTGAAATGTGATTGCTAATCATCGTTATTTATAGTTTGTAGATGATCATACAGTACATAGAGAGTTTTAATATTTCATTTTCATGACAAATTTTACATAATAATACACAACAAATATCTAAAGGAATGGTAAAGGCGGTGGTGGTTTTACAGAGGGGATGGTTGTTGTCATTTTTTAACATCCCATCTCAAAACAAGCCCTGTGTATAACTCATGAAATCATGAAAGTACAAGCTGGCTACTAAAGAAATGCACCAGAACACCCACTGACCCACAGGCCACCACGCAGGGGGCCYAGCAGGAGAAGTGCTCAAGATGACCAACCCTGCCTCCAAACCRCAGTCCGATCCAGGCAGCACAAGGGGAACCCAAAACCTAGTTGATTTTAAAGTTATGGCTGATCATTGTGCAAGATTCGTTATATAATTGGAAGATCATCGGTAAAAAAAAAATACAAAAAAAAAACAATGCTCTTTCTCAACAGAACAAATACTGGTTAAAGTTAGTAAATTCCTTCAGTGTAACATCTGTGGATTTATTTTTTAATCGTACTGAATACTCATCTGGATGACCAGTCATATTTGAACAACAAAAACATTTTT
>QMIH01000753.1:271028-281098 GCA_003987875.1 Clarias batrachus
ATGTGAACTTCTGATATTATGCAATAACTAGAAAATAGGGTTATTTAAAAAATAATAATAATAAATCAGGAGGCCCATTATGGAGTTATGGTCAGGTGTCTGAGAACTTCTGGCCATATCATTTACATTTAAGCGTCTTCAACTTGTATTTAAAGATCTTAACAGAGTAAGAGAGAGAGAGAGAGATGCTGAACCGTCTCAGCTCAGATGCTGAAGCCAATATGTGGAGCTGTAAATACTGATCCAGGCTTTAATACGGCTTCAATTTACTCTTATTCCCGCGTCTGATTTACAGCCCGCGTCTGAGGCTTCTAGCTAAAGTACGGCTGTGAGAGTGCGCCCCGAGACGCGCCCTGTCCTCTGTGGACTCACCTGTCAAAGCTGAGCTTGATGGAGCGTCCCGGCTCGGCTTCGATCACCCACTCGCAGCTCAGAGAGTCTTTATAATAACCGGGCCACCCTGGAGAGAGGATCACTCCCACCGGGGCTGTGAAGTGACCACCACATGGCGCTGGACATGAGGAGACAGAGACAGAGAAAGAGACAGAGAAATGGGATTTACAGTTTTAAAAAATTCGCAAATATGATTCTGGTCAAACGGTGGTGACTGAAGGTAGAAATATGATGAACAAAAAAAAAAAAGACATAAGAGGAGGTAGACGATGGCAAAGACATAGAAATATTCCTGGTCACTATTGTGGAACACTAGTGCAAAGCACAGGTTTAGAATGGCAGACGCTAGTCAGTAAGTGCACCCCAATGAGGACAGGCTCAAAGTGTGTTGAATAATACACATATTTAAGCAACCGTGCTAATGCTATGCTAATGCTAATCAAAGCCTTTTAGAATGCACAAGAGATAAACAAAAAAAAACTATACAGTAACAAGATACATTTCTGCGATTCTTCTTCAGTGTAAACATACACACACATACCCACACACACACACACACACACACACACACACACACACACAATAGGACTGCAGAGCTTCCTCGTGCTCTACTTCCTCATGGTGGTAGAAAAGCAGATTTTATCCCTCAACATGCAGGAGGAAGCAATCTGCAACATAGTATGATTGCATTATTTGCCATCAACAAGAGAAATACAGAGTGCCAGTGTACATTATCAGACAATGGCATCTTTCAACGCATCAGTTGCATCAGCCTCTCTCAAATAGGCAGAATGCTGAAGAGACTTCAAAATGTCTACAAAAAAAAATGTCGAAATGAACAGCAACAGGGTGAGGGAGCTGCGGTCCCAGGATGTGCGGGTACTTTATATAAAGAATCAGTGTAATCTACACTATAGAGAACTCTACTGAACAGCGTTGTGTGTATTTCTGTCCGCGTCACGTATACATTTTTGTGTATTTATTTATTTATTTATTTATTTATTTATTTGTACATGTCTATTTATATTAATGTGTATAGAGGAATATGGAAACACGTATTAACCTAATCTGCATGTCATTGACTGAGGAAGGAAACCGGAGTACTTGGAGGAAACCCACCAAGCATGGGGAGAACATGCACTCTCCATGCACACAGACCCGAGGTGGGAGTCAAACCCAGACCCTGTAGGTGCAAGGTATCTAAGCCACCATGCTGCCTAGGCTGCATTCATTCATTCATTCATTCTGTCCAAAAGTAGGACGTTTGTGAAGTTAAAAGTTTATTTAGTTTTGTAGCTCAGAGTTCCATTTGCCATTCTGGGAAGGTGTTAAAGGGATGTTTCTTCACTGTCCAGTTGTAACTGAGAAAGTCTTACAGTGCTGCATCCTCATTGGCCTGCTCCTATTGGGCGGGAGTTACAGGACTGCATCCTCATTGACCGATGATTTCAAGTTTCTATAGACATTCAGAAGAATACAGATGAGCTCTGAGTTTTTCATGAGAAAAAGCATTGCACTATTGACATTTTTCAACATGTTTATATATATATATATATATATATATACAAAGAAATATGATAATGCGTAGGAAAAAAGGCTTATATTCAGTTACTCAGAATCTTGATAGATAGGGTGTAATCACTGCTAGGGGCTTAAGAAGGGAGAATGTCTCAGCCTTCGGCTTACATAAACTGATTTACTTCTATGGTTAAAATAATTCATTGTCATAAGGAATAGCAAGCACACATTTATCAAGCATGTAGTTGGCTTATATTTCTTGTAAACACGTCCATATATACAGTAAAATCATATAATTTAAGGTATACATGAAATGTGCAGGAGCCGACATCTGTAAATAAGAAAATAAACCATACAGACTCTGATTTTAGATTAGATTAGGTTAGATTAAACTTTTTGTTTTTCTTKKGTAAGGGGTGTTCAAGTCAAACCAGGATTTAAAAATATAATTTCTGATGAATGAAGACATGAAAGCAATTGCCTTTTACATAAGACTACACAMACACATACAGTATATACATAAATRGGCATCTATATATTTCATTRCACAGTAGTGMAATTTAAACATAAAGGAATGATGGCTGATGCAAAGACAACGCAGCACAATACAAGTAAAAGGACAGTGCAGGAGTGTCGAGGTTATTAAGCCATGATCAAAGCATTGTAAGGAAATTGAGCATGGAGACAACCCTACTGTAAATAGTAATAAAAATGTCCATGATCTATACACTCTTCTCATTTTGTTGCTGATGAATAATTCGCTCACTACGTTTGTGTTTTGAAACATAAATTAAGAGTTTGAGGCGAATTGCTTCATTTTTCAATTGCGCCATCGTGTTTTGTGCTCCAATATATAACCCTTGTTGGGAAACGAATCTAAACTGCTGGGAACTGAAATATGAAATATGCGAGAGAAAGAAAAAAAAACACAAAAAAAAAAAACACGGATGTAAATTTCATTTTTAAACCAGTTGTTTTTCAACAATGAAAAATGATATTTAATATAACTGTATTAGCAGGACGTAACAAAACCGTTTCCTTTAAGGACGTTTCCATTTGGAGGTTTTGTGTTTTTCTTCTTTACCAATTATCGCTGCCTCAACGGCGGCCTAGAACATTCTGACAATTTACCAAGAACCTGGGCCTTCTAATGAGCAAAGGATTTACTGTACATGCCTTTTCTGAAACCTATTCGACGATGGCTAATTGGAACAGAAGTGCTCAAAGTGTTCTAGTTTTTCAACTTAATTCTGAAATGTTACTTTATAAAAATAAAAAAAATTATTAAAGCATGATGCCAAAGATGAAATATATAAAGCAATAAACTACTAAATGGTACATCTAATAAATAGCCATTATGGATCGCCTTTGCCGAGAATGTTTCAGGATGTGCTAATTGGAAGGATGCCTATAATATTCAGCTGAGGATGGCAGCAAATAAATGCCATATGCAATAATAATCATCACTTGAACGTTTCCCAAGAAGACAGAAAAAGATATAATATTCGTTCCCGAGGCAACAAGAAACTTTAGATATGTTTTATACTTTTTTTTTCTTCTTTTTAACAAGATGCACAAACAAATACAGTAACCTGACACAAATCAACTGTAAGACACTAAAATTTTTTCCTTTTTTGTTTGTTTAAATGTAGCATGGCTTATACCCAGCGGAAAGTAGTACTTTTAATTTTGGGGTGCAGTATATTCATTCACTCTTTAACAGATAGGACAAAATGCTGACCTAAAAAGCTGATGCAGCTTAAAATAGGCCAGTGACTTATATTAGTAATATTATTTATTTAGTTAGTTAGTTAGTTAGTTAGTTAGCTAGTTAACTTACTTTCATTAAAATGTGGTAGTAGTAAATTGCAAAAATGATAGCAAGTAAAAATATCTTTAATCTTAAAAAAAAAAAAGTTCCTTAATAAACAATTCAGATTTGACTCTTTTTAAAAGAATGTTGTTATCTTGGTAGATAATTAATCTAGATGAAAGCATTTATTCCTTTTTTAAATATTTCTTGAAAAGGACAACAAAGAACAGTGTAACAATCTGTAAAGGGCAGGAAGCAGCATTCTCGGGGTTGTAGCTGCTGTAGTTACAGTTACTGTTCTAGTTAGTTGTTATTGTTGGCATTGTTATTGTTATTGCTACAGTTATTGTTACTGTTACTTGTGTTAATGTTGTTTAATGTTGGAATTGTTACTGATATTGCTACTGTTGCAGTTGTTACTGTTATTGTTACTGTTACTAGTGTTGGAACTGTTACTGCTGTCGTAATTGTTAATTATTGTTACTGTTGTCATTGTTATTATCATTGTCACTGTTGTTGTTATGGTTGTTATTGTTGCAAATGTTACTCTTGTTATGACTGTTAAGGTTACTGTTGTTACAACTGTTACTGTAATGTTACTGTTCGCATTCCTATTACTGCTCAACTTTATTATTATTATTATTATTATTATTATTATTATTATTATTATTAATAACTTGTTATTTTAAATATATATATTTGCATTAATATGGTAGTAGTAGCACTCTGGGTATTCAGCATACACACATGTCAGATGTTGACCACTGATTGTTTTTATTAAAGTTCGAATCCGCACTGGATCTCAAAACACAGCATGTTCCTATTGGGAAAATGTGCCACATCACAAAAGCCATCCAACAAGATGCCAAGGAAAAAAGTGAGCAGGAATTTTTTATTTTTTTTTAATGAGTCAGCGGCATCCGAGCCAAGCGCCTGCTTCATGGGAAGTGCTTTAAAGCCAGACTGAGGAAAAAGAATGAACCTTTGTAATTGATTTTGAGGCCAGCGGAGTCAACGAGCTCATCCGACTCCAGATGGAGCCACATCTGATGGGTCACGCTGAAGATCAGGTCAGGCATGAAGCTGCCAGTCAAATGGAAATCACTCTGGATTGCTCTGCTGCTGGAGAGGAGCTTCAATGAGTAGCGTTGCAGTTACTTTGCCTTTAGGTTCATCATCATTGTTACTTATTTTAAAAATATTTCAAATTTTTTTAAAAATAAATTGCTTTGGCATGCTGCGCTTTCCTTAAGACTTGTCAGTCATAATGCGCTGCCACAGCCGAGCGCTAACACACATCTGCTTGAGAAACCTGGTGTGAGACGCACAGCTGCACTGTGGGATAGGTGTGTAGGAGGAGAAAACCTGTCAGGAGCACTCACTTTCAAAACATTTGGGAGATTGCTCTTCCAGATATGAATTTTCCAGGAGATATGTGTGTATGAGATACCCGGGCGGAAGAAAGGTTTAACAAGTAAAATATACCTAATGATTAGAACTTGCGCTTAAATATCAGATACATCAAGCAGATCAGCCGGGGGTCATTTGAAGCCTGATGGTGAGCTTTGTATAAACGCTGATCAGAGGCTTGAACATGCAGTGCCAAGAGCAGTGCATACATACACATACATACATACATACCGTACGTGCTGTGCCTAAACTCACTTCACTGCACTAATAATATGATGTGTATTAGAAACGGTTGATAACGGATAAAAATGAAACTCTGCAATTCCATCCGTTTTAGATAAATGAGGCAATATTGCCCCACTGAGTCGTTTAGGACCCATTTACATCATAGACGCAGATTTAGCAATGTCTAAGTACACAATCAGCTAATTGGAAATAGTTAATAATGTCTAAGTGACAAAGGTGGCGAGTAACAGTAAGTACAAATACTCCATTACAGTCCTTAAGTATTTAGCATGATACTTTTTACTTCTACTCGATACATTTCCTGATGAAAAACCTGTACTTTTACTCACTACATTTCAAAACAGAGACTGGCTACTTTTCAGCTAAATCACACAAAAGTGCATTGATTTTCTAATTTAAACAACAAGCATTTACACTCCCACTGAAAGACAGAAACATAAGAATTCCACTAGTGCAAAATGACTGGCAGAAAGTGCAGATTGGTTAGTGCACCAGAGTGATTGACAGTTACCATGGCAACAGGTCCCTCCCACTTGGATCTCTGGGCTGTAGATACTTCTGGCTCCTTTGTCAAGCCTCGTGAACAAAGGAGTCAGAACACCATACTTCATTAAGAAAGACTAGAAGTGATCTAGCTTACTAGCTCACATACTGGGCAAAAAAAGTTGTGGTGTGTGTATATATCATATAAACGCCTATTATTATAGCAACCTAACTATGCCCCCAAATAATGCTCCCAAAGCACTTTAATTTAATTTTAAACTCAGCTTAATGCATTACCCTTAAAAAAAAWTTTTTAAATAATAATAAAAAAATAAAAATAAAAAATAATAATAAAAAAATTAAAATAATAAAAATAATTAATAAATAATAATAATAAATTTAAATAAATAAATAATAATAATAATAATAATAATAATAATAATAATAATAATAAATAAATAAATAATAATAATAACAGAATATAAAAGTAAACCCTTATTCTGTATAGTACTGTACTGCTGCGTCTCCTGCAGTGCTATAATGAACAATACAGATGTTACCCCTATACGTGCTATAATTCTATGCAAGCATGTTTTCTTTGATTTGCGCGGACGCTTTCTTTGGTATCAGTACTAAAAAAAGTTTATACTGTATTATATTTTATATGGCAATTTGGCTGAATTTACATTAATATGTGTTACAAAATTTGTAAATTATGATGTTGTTCTTAAATGGTATGAAAAATTATATATTGCCATGAAAAAAAAGCCATAAAAAAATTACAGAGTATATTTGCTGGGGTTTCCGCAAACAATTATTAGCTTTCCTTAGTTCTAAGGAAATCTCTACGAACGACTCTCTGACCATCAGGTTTGCAAACAGATCCACCGTAGAGATCAAGTCGGATTTTGCTAAAATCACAAAAGAATTGCGTTTCCAAAACACTCTGACCACATCCTTTACAAATGAGGCTTGTAACCTGGAGTCAGGTTCGACCCTACATAGCATTAATTTGGCTCAGCCAGGATTAGTACATGCTCCAGGGAATCAACCCTGCACTATTTGTAATGGGTTACATGAAAAAAAGCACTCATATTAGCAATAGTAGACAAACGGAGAGACAGTTTACAAGGCACCGTGTTAACAAACCGTACGCAAGCAAAAGTTAAACACGATTTTTGTTTGGCACAGGAGCTGACATTTAACCAGCTTTAATTGCAGTCAGAGCAGCAGTCGATGTTGAAGTGGTAAATGAAGCACCCTGCTGATTTACACAAGGGCTTTTGCTGGTGTGTTGGGACCCTGAATGTGTCTGCACTGAGAAATAATACCCTCATAATTCATCTTTCAGCGAGGCAGCCACTGTGAAATAGACAGTAATGAAATTTCTACCCTGTTGTAATTATTTGAAGTGGTACAACGCCGGGCTGAAACGAATCGCAATTATTTATTACGGCGGAAAACCACGCCCTTTAAGACCGGCCATAACGGCGAGCCAGTCATTGGGGTCAGTGTGGAAGTCCACACCCCGTCACCTCGCCTCACCATCGGGCCATTAACGCGGCTCGTGATTAAGTCGCCTTAATAACAAAGTGGTGAAGAAGTGCAATCTGCTCAGCTTAAATTTATTGAGTGAGATGTAATAATCGATAGCTGTTAACCCTGTGTAAACATGATTTGAAGCTTCAATTGCTTCGCTTGCCTTGTTTGTCGTTAGTGGTTAGAGAAATCATCGTATATTGGTCTGTAGTGAGCAAAGAAAGATGTTCCGACCAACTAAACTGTCTTCATGTATAAACCACTGCTGTATAATGCATCTACAAAGACTCAGCTTCGCTTTTCAACATCATCAGCTTAAAATCACCAACAGGGGTGAAATGTAATGGACTGTGTGTGTGTACGCTTGTTACAGTATTTGAATGCACAGATCACTACAGTGGTACATTTTTTATTACTTTGAATTGAGGTTATCTTTATTAATTAAAAAATATATTGCATTTCACCCTATGGGATTTCAAGGTCAACGGATTTCGGTAGAAATAAAGCAGTTTCATTGGCATTGGGTGGCAAACGTTTAGCAGCGTCGTCTGAGACAGCAGAGACAGGCGAGCAGCCCTGGCCCAATTTATCAGCTTTTCAATCATCTTCAATTTAAAGCTAAACGCTTATCGCGACATGATGGTAATCTGCAAATTATGTTAGCCATAACCCATGACACCAACATAACCTGAAAGCAGCACAGTCAAAGATTTAACCCTACATTAGCAGTGATTAGCACAGAGACACAGCAAAGGCTGTGTTCACATTACAAGCCACATGTTCTTCTGATTTTTTGCTCAGATTGGATTTCAAAAATTAAAAAAAAAAAAAAACGGCATTTTGTTAGTTCTTGAGGGATCTGACATTTTTATATTTTTGTTTATTCTTGTTGACCTTAATTCCTCCCATAAATGACTTGCTACCGTAATTATTTGGTTTTTTTTTTTTACATAACTCTACATAAACAACTGGAGAAAAACTGCCTACATTTATATATATTATAAACAGCTACTTTTCCACTATCCYTTAAAGGAACTTGCAATTCTTATCAGCTAAAATTGTTGAGCTCACAAACTATAGGAATGGGATGGTCCAAATGTGGTCAAAAATCTTTTTTTGCGGCTGTCCTTCTGGCAGAGATCAAATRGCTGAACTTAATTGTACGGCCTTTGAAGTCCCTGAGGTACGTTACTGTACATCACCCCATTTGCATGTCATGCTTCTGCGTTTAGCGTTTGCTGCGCAACTTTGTTCGTTTCTAGCAGTCCCACTCCTTGGCACACCTGCAGCAGTGGAGGCTGCCTACTTAGTGAGCCAATGGAGTGAGCAAGGAACCATAACAGATTCATACCATATATATCATTTTATGATGTATATCATTTTATCATCATAAACATTATTTTATTATCATCATCATCATCATCATCATCATCATCAGTAAAGCTTTGATTGATTGATTAATTGATTGATTGATTGATTGATTGATTGATTGATTGCATTAATTAATTTTCTACGCGTCTTATCCTGTACAGCGTTACCTTTTTGAATGTCCAAGGAAACTTCAGGCACAAGGCAGGCTCACCCCTGACAAGGTGTCAATCCACTGAGGGACACACACTCACACACTTGGGAACGCCAATTAGCCTAACCTTTATGTTTTAAGACTGTAGGGGGGAAACCCACCAAGTACGACTCAAGCATTCAAACGCCACACGTGAATCAAACCCTCAAACCTGGAGGTGCAAGGCCTTGTGCTAACCACTGCTCCACTGTGCTACTACATCTCTGCTTAGTCATTTTATTAGCAAACMGGCTGTAAACATAATAAGAAAATCCAAACTAATGTTCGATATGGTGTCTCAGAAAGCTATGGACGTGTTTTAAACTATTGAGACACTTATATCTCCAGACTATTTCTCTCGTAGAGAATAGCTACAGTATGATACCAAGTACAAAAATCAATCTTCGCAAACTCCATTTGTTGCAGAGAAATAAAATGTTTCATGAAGTAAAATGAAACCGTGGTAAAGAAACAGAGATCATCCTTTCGGGACTTGAGGTTAAACTTTTTTTAGGAGCCGAGTGCATTGTCTCCCTTCCAGTCGTATTGTGAACTCAATCAGGAAGCTATACTGTAGATAACACACTAACACAAAGACTGGCAATAGTACCAGCTGCTATAGAGGTCAAACAAGACTCCAAGGACCCAACAAAAGCTGTATAGTTTATTGGAAATTAGACCACAGTGCTGATGAATTCTCCAGAAAGTTTGGAATCGGTTTCTATACTTCAAAACTAAGTTGGTTGCAGCTTTGTTGTTCTTGTTTTACGATGTGATTCACTCACWGCATGGACCAAATTAATTTGCCTAATCTCATATTTCATTGGATCGTCCCTATAGTGTGCAGTCACCATAGCATTGTCTCAGAAATCTTAAGCAACCTCAACATCACCAACCTCAACCTCAACCTCAACATCTCCATCTAAAATTGTGTTCCTTTTGGCAGAGAGATTGTAGAAATGATCCGCTCTGTAAAGTACGGTGGCCGTGAAGTGCAAAACAACTTAACAAAACCGAAAACAAAATAACATTCAAAGACAAAATAACAAATTCAAAACCAAATTAACAAATCCGAAAACAAAATAACAAAACCCGAAACTAATTGTT
>QMIH01000754.1:0-19742 GCA_003987875.1 Clarias batrachus
CCATATCTAAGCTTTACCCATAGTGGCCGTCTCTCATCTCTGGAGCTGATCACACACACTCTGAGCGCACATACACACGTACGCTTCCAGGTGTACCGACCGCACTGCCAGAGTGGATTTCATTTGTTGCTGCCAGGTAAACACACACACACACACACACACACACACACACACACACACACACACACACACACACACACATAAGTTCAGGTCTCTTCCCTTTATATCACTCTCCTCATCCTGTCTCTGTCTTTTACCTTTTACCCAGAGGTCTTTGCTGCTCCCTGTCTTTCACTCCTGCCAGACAGGCGGGTGTGCGAGCGGGGGACAGAGAGGATGTGTACACTCCATTTGTTTTGTATTGATTCTGGATAAAAAATGGCAAAAAGAACTGGACAAAAGGGAAAATCTTGTTTTGAAGCAAGAGAGAGAAGATGTGACTGAATTACAAAGTAGAAATGAAAGAACAAGCGAGGCTTGATTTGGAACAAAAAAAAAAAAATCATACTGAGACATCTGTCTCACTTTTCTTCTCTCCGTTTCTCTCATCTCTCACTTTTCCTCTCCTTATTTGGACTCCGAGCGTTCCTATTGCCTTTCTGTTCGTCGGCACACTTCACTAAAATATCTCCGTGTCGTTTTTTTTCCCGCCCTCCATACATTATTGGGTGTTTATTACAGTTATTACGAGACAGCACGCTGTTCTAGAAAGCAATCGTCTCGCGCGTTCGATGCCGACACGCCAATAAACTGACAGCCGAGACAGCGCGCTAAACCTCATTTTGCATTTTAACGTCGTTCACTGCTGTGTTTTAGGATGGAAAGCGAAAGTCTGTGATCAAAAAAGTTCAACTGAAAAAAAAGAAGTACTTTTTCCCTGTAACAGAATGTTCAGTTTGCAAAAAGAATAATGATAATTTAAGAATGACACCTCGTTAATTATCTCATTAAAGCTACCTTTAACGGCGTGCGACGTCCAGGAAAAAAGGCGTTATAACCGTTCCTTTACTTACATCTAAAGTTAATTAGAAAAGAAATGCAGCTTGTTAACAACAACAACAACAAAAAAAAAAAAATGCAAGAACACAAAATTCTCTGTCCTTAAACGTTGGCACGTCTGACTGTTTTAAAGCACTGCGACTGGAGACTCCTTCCCAAATGGAAAGTTCACAATATCAACAATTTCTATGATTTTCCTTGGTAAATAACAGTTAGTAGTGTTTATTATTATTATTATTACTACTACCATTAGATCATGTGGCAGATTAGTGAGCTGTTGCTATGGAAACCAGTACGTATTACAACCAGCGCATGAATCTAAACCTGTGATTGGCAGCTACAGCATTGGCACTATACTCTCAGAGCTGCAGTTGTGGAAAACTAATCAACGCTGTCTGACCAGAGTCTCGGTACGAATCCAGGCCTTACATTCCTCCGCATGTTTAATCGTACAAGTGTTTTACCGTTCAGTCATGTTTGTTTAAAACCTGACATCTCTCAGAGCTTAATGCCAAAGCTTTGAGATAACTCTGTTTTTCGGATCAGCAATTAAAAGCGACGGAAAGACGTGAAACCTTTTAACAAGCCAGTATGTAATTACCAAGTACAAGGATATAGCAAAAGATGAAATGATAGCTCTTTGGAAAGTGTTTTTCGATCACACTTGTTTGCACAACTTTTATTTCTAGATGTAACTGTTTCTCCCAGAGCTAACTTAGTGACGTGTATGTACTGTAAGAAAGGAGTTAAGGCACCCTTGAACTTTTTTTTCTCCTCTGGGTAAATTCAAAGTTGCATTTGCCATTTAACTTAAGTAAAACCAAAGTTATGCAAGTTGTTTCTTTCCATCTGACAATGATCAATCCATAGAGGTTCTATCCCAATGTGCCTACTATTTACCTTAATGGATAACCAGAAGGACAAGATGGTCCATGGAGACATGGAAACAAACAGGCTAAAATAGATAAATAATGTACAAACAACAACTTCTTGTTTCTACCCTTGATTTTTTTTTCTAGGATGTGGTGATCTCTGTGGCCCCATTGCCATGTGCCGGTCCCTGGACAGCTTGCCCAATGACACCTATGCCACCACTACTTCCTCTCCTCCATCCCAAACTCCAACATGCCCCGTGTGGCACCAGTGGTGTCTATTTGTGGGTTCTTGCCTGCCCCTGAATCGGCCGTGCCAACCAGGGTCATGCCCAAATTGCTCTGGGGTGGAGCCTCTGCCTCTTGGCACTGTACGGCCGCATTACAGCCTAGTGGGAGAGGTCTCGTTTATCCTCCCACCTGAATCCCCCATACACGTATTGGTGAGATAACAATATTTTATTTAGGATTTGAGAATTTTCAAAAGCCACTACTTAGGTTCTTTTATACCCCTGCTCACATTTAAACATGTTTGTTTTTTTTTTCCTCAGGTCCAGGAGGAAATTGAAGACCTCTTAGTTGTCCCAGGTGATTTTATTGCCCTTCAACATGATGCTGGTTCCTCTAGGCTACTCGAGTGCTCTCCGGATCCCTCGTCACCCTGGAGACAGAGCATTCTGGTCCAGAATAGATCTGATTGGCTGGACTCTAATGAAACTCTTGAGTTGATTGGAGATGGAAAGTGGGTGGATGAGCTTGTATGTGCGATTAGGGTGCTGTATGTTGGGCAGAACGATACCAAACTGCGAGGTCCCTTTCTCAAAGCTGGCTTACCCCAGACAGGTGACTACAGCCTGGAAGTGATGTCTGATGACCCTGATTTTCAGGTTGCCGCCTCCTGTTCAATCCATGTCATTCCCTCGTTGAACGTCACCTTGGTCTATCCAACCAACCATAACGGAACAGTCTACTTCCTTCCTAACCATACTTGGGTTCTGGTCAAGGTTCGTTCTGAGCACAGTGTTGTAATTGGATGGCAAGGAAACAACAAAACAGTCCCATTCCAAAGTTTTTGCCCAAAGGAACTGGAGTCCACAGTGATGGAATGCAAGACTTTCATGTCAAACAACGATACCCTGTTTGCCTGGCTGGACCTTGAACTAGGCTCCACACCAGGGCAAACCAAGGTGGTCCTACATGCCCAAAGTGAAGTAACTGAGGCGGATCTGGAGATTCAGGCGAAGGTGGAGGAACCACTGCGAGGTTTACATATTTATCCCCATCCTGCCCACAGGGTCCTCATGGAGACTGTAGTAGTAAGCACACTTTAAATCTCATCAGAACTTTTTAATCAATGACAGGATAGTATTAATATGATAGTTTATCATTTGCAAACTCTGTGTTGTCAGGTTTGTCTAATTGTTAAAGCTCTCCACAGTTAATCACTACCTACAGTATTCACTTAATCTTTATGCTTATAATCAGTTTCAAGGTTGTCTTCATCTTTGGACCAGATGGTTATGGCCCTTTCATTTTTCATTCTCCTGCTGCAATCAGGACTTTCTCCTTTTGACATTTCTGTATTGTTGATGAGGTTCACATCTCTAATCATCTCTTTTCACTTTGTGTTGCCTTTTTTTTTCGTAATAATCTTGGAACATCTAAAAGGGCTGTCTTTGTCCTTGTCTCATATAATTTTTTTCTCTTTCAGAGTTACACAGCATCTGTAGAAGGAGGAACTGACCCCTCATTCAGATGGACAGTGGATGATAAACCATATTTCACCTATTACAACACTGTCCTTAACATTATCTACCAGAACGCTGCCGTCTATAAACTCACGGTGAGGATATGCCTGAATAATAACTTTAATGACATTTTAAAGGACAGTTCAAGCAGTCACATTGAACACAAAAATTCCAGTTGCCTCAAGGTTTGATATAAAAGATTTTTGAAATACACTCCCCTACATATGAACATTCAAGTTACAAATCTTTTATCTACCTGCACAATTCTAAAGAACAAGGACAAGATCATAAAAAGTGTTCGTTTTATCTTGTGTATAGCCAACATCCTAGTAACCGTGGATTACGAACATGATTCATTCCGGAAGCGGGCTCGTATTTCAAAACACTTAAAGCCCATAAGAAATAATGAAAACCCAAATTATTCATTCCACAGCCCAAAAAATAATACATAAAAATTATTAATACAAAATATAAATTAAAAATAAAACAAATTAACCTTCACTTTACCTTTAAAAAAAAGTACAATTAAATCCAGACAGAAAAGTGTTTCAGTTTGTGCGGTCAGGCGCTGTGTGAGTGTTTGTGTGTGTAAGGAGCCCCTCCCCTCTCCCTCTTCTCGTCTTACACAGTTACCCTTCCTCCACTCTTTAACCACGTGCAAACACATGTGTTATATATATACGCGCGCTGTATACACACGCATACAGACAGAAAATAAAAGATGTTTTACGCACACACGCGTGGTCACATGGTCATAGTGGTCTAATAAACAGTACACGTGTACACTGATGTTGATTATACCAGACCCAGCAGGGGAGACGATTACCCACAATTCCGCAGCGCGTGAGAGAGAAAAGCCGTTGGCTCATTTGTGATCACGTGACGCTCGGCGTCACAACAAGAAGCGCATGCGTGCTACATGATACTCGGTACTCGTAAACCAAGACTTGCTCGTTTTTCAAGTAAAAATTTATTAAAAATCTCTGCTCGTCTTGCGGAACATTCGTAAACCGCGTTACTCGCAATCCGAGGTTCCACTGTACATAGACATGTTTGTTGGAATTGCGCACAAATTGGACTTCATCCAATTCGTTCATATGTTCGGGATTTACTGTATTTAAAGTGTTTTACGTTTCTGTTTATTTCTATTTACAGTGATGTCATTTGTACTGATCTGAAATTTCAGAAAGACTTCCTTTTTCTGTAAATTTGGGCTAAGGTTTGTTTGGTTTCTTAGGTAACGGCTACCAACCACGTGAGCAACCTAACAGAGGATTTCAATGTGACTGTGGACAAAATGAACCCCATGAGCGAGATCACCGTTCGAGGCGTCCCTGATATTGTGACTCAGGGTGAACAGCTGTCTCTGTGTGCCTCTGTAGAGGTTGACATTTCAGTGGACGCCACTTTCCAGTTAGTTCTGTAACAATTTATTCAAATTAAAAGTTCACCAGTTATACTTATCACTGGCCTGATCATCTCTCATTATTCTCTACATCTGTACCTGTTTCTTTCTGATTCATTTCATATGTTAGGTGAGGTCATTATGTAGCTTAACCAAAACAATTTTTCTGAAACTGCTTGGGTATAGGGACTGGACTGAAACAAACGTATAAAAACATGCCAAACACGAGGGCCAAAAAAGTCCTTCAAGAAGCCTGAAGAACTATTCCTCAAGACTACATTAAAATGCAAGAAAGTCTGGCTCTTTATTGGCAAAATATGAAGAAACTGAAGGGTCAAGACTTTTGCACATATGCACTGATCAGCCATAACAATAAAGGTTTTAGGTTCCCCTTGTGCTACCCAAACAGCTCTGGATTCCTCAAGACCTTTCAAGGTGTGCTGTTGTGTCTGCTACCAGAACATAAGGAGGGGATTCTTTAAGAACTGTGGGATGCGGGGTCGGGCCTCATGGATTAGACTTGTTTGTCTAGCTTCAAGCATGTAGAACATATGCTTGAAGCTAGACAAACAAGTCTAATCCATGATGCTTGAAATTGTGGGAATTTGTAGGTGATATGAATAACTTTAAACTTGTTGCTTCCTTGGCCTCATGCATGGCAGATTGTAGTGCACAGCAACTGTAGACTGCACGTGTTCTGCAACGTTTCTATCATATTCAGCATTTCTGTTGGATCAGATCAGACATTCTGGCCTTTGGTCCACACAGACGTAGATGAGCCTTGAGTGCCCATGACCTTGTCACCAATTCACTGCATATATAATTGATAATTAATGTTATTTAGTTCACCTGGTGATGGTGTTATAACTGAGTTGGTGTGTATATATACAGTACACCTTTAATGCATGTAGGATTTAAACTTTTTATCTTCACACTGTTTTTCATTTCCTTCACATCTGTGTTCTTTTATAAATTTTCTTTTTTTCATGTGTTCTATAACTTACTTTTTCATCTTTCTGTCAGGATCCTCACTGTTTTTCCTACCGGCAAACTCCGCGACTAAGAGAAATAGAGATATTACATTCTGATTTTGTGTTCAGATCTCAGTAGTAGTTTAATGTCAGAGACGAAGACGATCAAAGAGAACTTTAGTTAAAACCCACTTTGTTTTACGTCAAGTCCCATATAGTCAAGAGTGTGACCATTCTTCCTCTTCATGTCTAGTTTTTTTTTTTTTAACAAGGCTTTATTTTTAACTTTTCTAGTCCAAGCTTTAATTTTATACTTTTGTGAACTGACTCAAGTCAAGCACAGATCATTTGCTGCAGTAATTGCCTTCTTCTGTTCCTTCTGTGAGTTGGTTGTTTCTGATAATTTACTGTGTCTCAGATGGGTGTTCAGAGATGGAGATAAAATGGAGAATAACTTCACACCACCTTATGTTGCCCACCGTCAGAGCCCTGACCCGTCAGCGCACCGGATTGTCCTGCAGCATGAAGTCAAATACACATACCAACAACCAGGTAAATAAACCAGTCAAACAAATTAAATAGAACAGAGAATATTCCAGAAATCATGTGGCTATTCTGTACTCCATCAACTGTTTCTTCTTTTCAGGAGAGTATAATCTAAGGGTGTCGGTCTTCAACCGCTATGAGAACAAAACCCACAAGCTCGACGTGTACGTCTTCAGCATTTTAACATCAGTGGAGATCAATACTGAACCAGAGCTTCTGCAAGCTGAAAAGCCTGCTGCGTTAGAGGCTCATCCTTTGCCATCCCCCTATGGAATCATCTATACTTGGGATTTCGGCGACAACTCCAGTCTTCAGCAAGGACGTGAACGCAGGGTCTATCATGTCTACGCGCAAAGTGGCACCTATACCGTCTGTGTGAATGTTAACAACACCGTTAGTAGTAAAGACAGCTGCAAAGTAATCATGGTGTATGAAGATGTTGATGGTTTGCAGGTTAGGGCATCCACTCCTACAGAGTTCAACACCCCTACAGTCATCGCGGCTACTCTGGAAGCAGGCAACAATGTCAGCTGGACTTTTTCCATGGGCGACGGAAATGTCTTCACGCGTACAGAGCCACTGGTGGAGCACACTTACGTCAAAGACGGAAACTACACGGTCAATGTAACAGCAACTAATGCGGTCAGCTCAAAATGGGAATCTGTACATGTTCAGGTGTTTGTGCTGCAGGTGCTGTGGATGGAGCCTGTTGGGTGTGTGCAGGAAAAAACAGATATTCACTTCCATGCTCTTGTTTCAGGAAATGCATCCTCTCATCAGTATATGTGGAGTTTCGGCGATGGGACCGCCAATGAAACTCGATATGGAACCCCTACTATAACACATTCTTACCAAGGTAGTGGGAATTACCATCTTTCTCTCCTCATGTCAAGCAGTGTGAACAAAGCAAATTTTTTCAATTGGATCTGCGTCCAGCCTGAAGTCTCCAATGTGACGCTTGAACCCTCCAGCAGATTTATCAGACCTGGAGAGGAAATTTTTTTCAACGTAACTGTCTTTCCAAAGTTTGACTACACTTACTTGTGGGATTTTGGGATCAGTGACTCCAATAATCCAATTACAGGTCATGACAGGATGGCTTTTACTTACAAAAGCCCAGGCCTGTATTTAATAACTGTAACAGTCCAAAACAACATTTCTCACACCATTAGCACAGCCCAAGTTGAAGTACAGCAGTCTGTGGGCTATCTGTTGATAAAGCATAATGGAACAAAGGGTAACAACCTGGCCTTGAGGCAGGATTACACGTTCATATCCTACTCTGACTCAGATAATGTTGACTACAGTTGGGACTTTGGGGATGGAGCAGTCCTTGCAGGGCACAATGTGACACACGCATATAATTCCTCTGGGATCTTTGACATCTGCGTTCTAGGTAAGAATGACGTGAGTGAAAATAAAAGCCAAATTTCTGTTACAGTTTTAGCCCCGATTACAGAACTTTCAGTCAATGCCAGCCTTGTCAATGTTCCTTTGAACGCAACCGTCCACTTCGAGACGCACCTTGATCAAGGAGATAATGTACGTTACTCATGGATCCTTTGTGACCGCTGTACCTCCATTCCAGGCACGCACCCTATGTTCTATACATTTCGCTCGGTTGGGATGTTCAACGTAATCGTAACTGCTGAAAATGACATCAGTACTGCTCAGGCTAGCATTTATATATTTGTACAACGGGAGCTGGAAGGCTTACAGATCGTGTCTGATGAGCTTGTGGAAAACTGCTGTTTTGCCACCAACCGCGTCCTGCACTTGCAAGCTGTGCTAAAAGATGGCACTAACATGTCTTTCAGCTGGAACCTTCTGAGAGTATCTGATACAATTGCCCTCACTAGCAAGAACATAGAATTGAATTATTCCACACCTGGACCCTGTGAAGTCTTTGTCAAGGCCACCAACCTGCTTGGACAGCTAGCTGTTAACCGCACTATTGAGTTTCTTGATCCTGTTGGAAGGCTTGTTTTGGAAGCTTACCCAAACCCTACAGCCATCAACACTATAACCAACATGACAGTGACTGCGAATACAGGGAGTGATCTACAGTATAAATGGAGGATAGATGGTGAACCTTTGCAATTTCATGAGCCTTCCATCTGGTATGTATTTGACACTCCAGGGCTGAAGACGGTATGTGTGGAGGTTTCAAACCGGGTTAGCACAGAAATGGCTTCAGTCAAGATCAACATCCAAGAACCTGTTTCTGGGGTTTCCTTCACCACAACCAATGTCACAGAGCAGAACTTTATAGCCTCTGGAGTAAATGTATCTCTCACTGGCCATGTCCAAACTGGATCTAATATTTCGTGGACATGGCTTTTGCCAAATCATGCCAAATCCAGTCAACAGGCCACTTACTTCATATTTTCGTCCCCGGGAACCTTCACGGTCACTTTGAATGTCTCAAATGACATCAGTAGTGAGATCGTAGCTCGTGACTTTACTGTGCAAGACAGAATTCAGGGGCTTGAGTTCAAGGCCAGCAAGAAGAATGCTGCAGTTGGTGAGAATGTGGAGTTTACCATCTCTGTTGCATCTGGAACCTCGGTTAGCTATACCTTGAGCATCAGCGGCGATGCAACCGTCTACCCCAACCTTACCTATGTACACCAGTTCAGCAGAGTAGACAACTATTATGTAAACCTGACTGCCTGGAATCAGATTAGCTCAGAGAGGAGGAACCTGCATATCTGTGTTTTGGAACCCATTACCAAACTTACCATCCTGGACTGCTGTGAAGAAGCTATACCTGTGGGCGTGCCCAAGACGTTTGAGGCTCACATCCAGACCGGCAACCCGGTGACATACCTGTGGACCTTTGATCTTCATCATGGAGCCAAAACAACAAAGTTGGATTCAAAAGCTACATATGTACCTGAGGAGCCAGGTTTCCTGACCATCAGCGTGAGTGCCTTTAATGCACTTAACATTCAGAATGAAACCAAGAACATTCTCGTACAGAATATCCTTAAATCACCCATGAATTTAGAGGCTCAACCGCAGGACACCTTTATTAACAAGACAGTAATATTTCAAGCACGTCCTATCTCACAGCCCTCTCAGATACCAATGGGACTCAGCTCTCTCCGATACCAATGGGACTTTGGAGATGGAAGTCCTGGCTTGCTTTCCAATACGTCTGTTGTCAGTCATGTATATTATTTGCCTGGACACTACACTGCAAAAGTCAATGTCAGCAACCTGGTTAGTTGGGCGACTGCTGTGGTTTACGTAAACATACAGGTGCTAGAGTGCCTCGAACCAGAAGTCCAGGTGGTTCAAGCTCCGAAGTTAGCCATCTGGCGTTCCAAACCAGCGTTAGTTGAAGCAAAAGTGGATCTCAAAGGCTGTGTTCGCTATGGTGCAGAGTATCTCTGGAAGATCTTCTCGGCTTCTAACTGCCAGGAAATCGAAAACCACTTGACACCGCCACAAGTCCATCTTCCTGCAGATGTTGATGTTCGGAAGCTCCAACTGTCAATTCCCAAGATGAAACTTCCTGCAAAAAATTACACTTTGATCTTTTCCCTGTCATACAAAGGAATTCCCTTGGAAAAAGCTGCCTGTCTTCAGCTGTCGGTCATGTCCGCCAAATTGGTACCGATCATTGAGGGTGGAACGTATCGTGTGTGGTCAAAAACACAGGACCTGCAACTGAATGCAAATCAATCCTATGATCCCAACCAGGATTCAGAAAGTCAGACCCTACTCAGTTATCACTGGGAATGCATCAACACTTCTAAGGTAAGCGTTATCATCCGTTTTACATGACTAGCTTTAAGATATAGTTTGAGTTCATTTTGGGAATGCAGAAAAATGCAGTTTGACATGTTACAGTTATTTGCAAATTGCTGCAGAAGAATAGAAATAAAAAACTGAAGGACATGCTTTTATTTGAAAAGAATCAATTAAATCGGGCCACATCACGCCACTCCAGCAGTGATTATCATTACAACAGCAATTCTCCAGGAGTTTTAAATAGAGCTGCAAAATGTAATTAATGATGCAGTGTAATCAATCCTTTGTTGGTCAGGTCAATTCAGTGAATCGATGGGTCGGTTTCAAGTCAGAATCGATTCATGTTTTAAAAATCATTTAGGTTCACTTAAAACCTAAAACTGAAATGTTTTTGAAATCAAACACAGAAAGTATCGTTTGAATCTTTCTCAAATACTTACGTTTTGCAAGAGTATATAAAGTACCTCTTCTTGTTAAATATGGTATTAAACAATGAAAAACAGAAGTTACACAGCAATTCAGGGTTTATTAGATGCAATATCCAGCCTCGCCAAAACAGTCTCATCCTCCAAGATTTCATTTACCGCCTTTATCTTTGATTACGGTGCACAATGTGGTCAATTCCTCCTGCTCCCAGAACCAGTCTTTCAATAGGAATATCCCTGTGCCATCAGGGAAGAAAAACTCCATAGATGTGATAACCTGGTCTTTCAGTACATGCTGGTCATCAGCCGACTTCGTCTTGTTGCTGAGCCTAGACCGGAGCAACTGAAGCAACCCCAGGTCATAACACTGCCTCCAGGGGCTCGTATAGTGGACACTATGCAAGATGGGCGCACCGCTTTATGCGCTTACCATCTTACCTTGACGCGCCCATCGCTCTGGGATAGGATCAATCTGGACTCATCAGACCATATGATCTTTGGCCATGCCAATATTTTTGTAAATTTAAGTGTTTTTCTTATTTCCACACAGCTGTTTAGTCCCAATCCCGCAGTTCTCATCATATTTTATATGTTTGGAAATGCTCTTACTTTTACAATTAAACCTGTAACAGCTCTGGTTTCTACTGTCAGTTTTTCACCATGCATCTTTATGAAGCGATCCCCATTCATCATTTCTTTTTTGAACACATTTCTTCCACACCGATTATGGCTCGGCACAGTTCTTGCCGGTTTTAGTAATGTATTTTATTGAAAAACATTGAATTATGTTTTTGAATGGAAAATCGCAATGTACAAATTGATAGCCTGTTTAAAGTCTTACACTCGGAGCACAGCCTAGTTGGTGAGTGTTACCCAACAGTGGATAAAGAGTGCAGATACTTGCCTAGTAAAGTCACTGGAAAAGATAATTAAAAGATATGATTTATTTTCATTTTCCTCTTTTTTTTTCCGACTCTTGACGCAGCCACAAAGAGATTCTCTGCTCCTTCTTGGCGTGTCACTTTCCCAACCTTTGCCTTTCTGCATACATATAAAAATAAGAAATAATAAAATAAAATAAAGATAAAAAGCTTACTGTGGCGTGCGCGCTGCTTTCCTGGCAGAGACTCGGGCAGTGGGGATTTTTTTGGACGCTCCAGTTTAACATCTAAACATTTTGGAATGCTGGAAAATGCCAGTCAGATGGAGAAAGTGGATTTTTACTTCCTAGCAAGAACTATATAGAAAAAATATAGAAAGATCGTTTCTTCTTTTGAACATGTCTTTACTGAAAAAGGATTATTTTAAAGGAAAACGTCAATGATGAAAAAAAGAGACTAAATGAAGCTGGCGTTAGGTAACTGAATCAATTCCCCAGACTTGGTTTCATTTAAGGAAATATGCAATGTCAACAGGGTCAGCCTGAATCATGTATCAGAGCAGATGTTTGAAATTAAACACATGAAAGTAAACAGTAAAAGGAAACTAAGGAAAAGAAATGATTTCACGGTAGCTTCTTTGTACGATTAGACGGATAAAGGAGGTGGAACAGTGTTGCGATGAGGACGTTCTGTAAAGGTTCCTTAGGTACTGTAGAAGGTGCCGCAGGAGGAGTTTGTGTGGCTTTGTGTCAGGGCAAAAGGTCAGGGTTAGCTTATATTCATTTAGCGATTTCCTGCTTTAAAAATGAATGTAAGAAAAAAGCTTTAATCTGCACTTCAATTATATCAAAACGTATGTCGGCTTATCGGCGCTTTCCGTTCAATTCTGCTGTCTCCATAGTCAGTCGTTTATATTTAAAAACACATTCTACAGCTACAGTGAGGATCAATTTTAATCCTTGTGCGTGTGTGTATACAATACAGATTGATAAAGTCGACATGATTTCAATGTTTACAACTATTAAAAACAACCCCGCCCTTGCATTCCCATTTCTCCTAGGGGGCGTCACACTGCTCTACCCTGAACTTCCACCTGGGTCCGAAAGATCTGGTCATCTCCGGATCCGAGCTGGATGTGGACGTGGAGTACACCTTCCGTCTGACCGTCAGCAAAGACGGCATGTCTCCAGAATCCACCACGCAGAAGGTTAGTGCTGATCGTTTTAAAAAGAAACAACAGACTGTCATTTTGTCACGCGCTCTGTGGGTTCGCGAGTTTAATTATATCCCCTCGCAGCAATCGCTCCCACCGCGTGAGTCACCGGCATCATCCGCTGGAGGCTTAATAGAACCCGAGTCACAGGTGCGTCATGAATCGGTGGCCTCGTTTAGAGAGACGACTAAAAGCCTAGACAAGTGGGACCGCCTCCTTTTAGTACTCCATTAGCATCCATCAGAAATGCAGAAAATGAGAGATAGTGGTTAAGAAGCTCTATTGATGGTACCTTTTGTTATAGCGTGGCGCTAATTGCCTCGGAGGTCAAAGCTAAAATGGGTTTGTCTCTCTCACACACACACACACACGCGCGCTTTGCCTCACAAGCTTATAGTCAGTTAAAAAATTCTGTTTGAATCTATGAATCTCTTTCTCACTCATCTTTTCTTCAATTATTCATAGAGAAGACACAAAAATACACTCATCTGTATTTCGAAACACAAACAGATGATTTTTTTTTTTTTGGAACTTGATGACCTCTGTCTCACCTTTCTACAAAGTTCAAAAAAGGACATAACGCCCAGAGGCTGTTATTGTGCTGATATGTTTTGTTGTGTTGTTGACGGGTCAGAGAGAAAATGGGAGAGAGAAAAAATTATAGGACTTCCAAAAATAAATAAATAAATAAATAAATAAATAAATAAAAAAGGTGACATATGAAAGCCAGGCCAGGAGTGGCCGCGGGATGATTTCATGTAAAATATATTTGCTCAGGTGGAGAGGAGTTTCATCATAAAGATGTGGATATTGTGGTATTATTATTATTATTTTTTTATTATACAGTGTTACCTCGCCATACGAATTTAACCCGTCAAGGAGGCGAGTTCTTAAGGTGAAATGTTGTATTGTGAAACGCATTGTCCCATAAGAAAAACTGTAAATGGAGATAATCCGTTCCAGCCACCTAAAAATATGACCAATATTACCAATTTCCAACACTAAAATCATATTTTCGCATATAAAAGCAATCAGAACATTCAGAAAAGACATGTAAATGAAGTAAAATATGAAATAAATAACCTTAACCTTAATTTATGATTCTTCTTAACATCGACTGCTTTAAAAAGCAAACTGAAAGCAGCTTTGTTTTCTTCTTGCTATCGTTCTTGATAACATTCTTGGGACCCATTGTGGCTATGTCTTCACAAAAATAAATAAATAAAAACATTAAAATATATATCTAAACTTGCTCCACTTGGCTATTCATTCAAACAAGTTTTGAACGGTTCTTACAGTAGATGAACGCGAAACTTAGCTGTGGTTCATTTCGGCTCAGTTTGATTTACTCATATTTTGAAAATGCTTTGTATTTTTTTTTTTTTTTTGTGCAAAATTTCAGTTCTTAAGGCGAAAATTTGTGATGTGGGACGTTCGGTTGCCGAGGTACCGCTGTACTCCCAGTCATCTTATTTAAATTAATTGTTAATTGTTTTTATGGGGGGTTTTTTTTGTTGTTTTTTTTGTTCAAGATTTGGAAAACAGCAGCAGTTGTAGTGATATAAATGGCTATTTGCGTCTCTCCTTTGCGTCTTCAGGTGTTAGTGAAGAGCGGCCGCATCCCCTTCGTCTCCCTGGAGTGCGTGTCGTGTAAAGCTCAGTCGCGCTACGAGATCAGCCAGACCACCTACGTCTACCTGGCGGGGACCTGCAGCAACTGTCTGGGTCCCTACAGAGGGGTAAGTATCGCCTCATGAACTCCAACTGTGACACCAATCAATACTGAGGAGTGTGGAGGTTTAAACAGACGTACACTGAGGCGTAACCGTTTATATCCCCTTACTTTAAAAAGATGAAACCTTTGAAAGTATGCTTTTCTTTAAAAAAGATTTCCCTTCTTGGTCCAAAGGTTTAAAAGAAAAATCAATGACATTTTTGATTGCGATATAAAATGGGCGCTTTCACTCCCCTCACCTCTAATCTCCCGCTATTTGTTTGGCATTTCTTTGTCAATCTTAACGGCAGGTTGTATTTTATTTTGACTTCTCCAGCTCAGTGGAAGATCGATATTGTCCGTCTTACTGATTCATTCTGATCATTAACTTGACCGCTCGCAGCAAACCTCCTCATCGTCAGTCATTTGAAGTCTTTTCGAGTTAAGATTACATGGAGCGTGTTGACCGGAGAGCAAGCTTTTTCTCAGCAGCCTTTTTTTTTTTTTTTTTTTTTTTTAACTGCTGTGTCGGTTCATGTAATATTTACAACAGAGGGGGTTTAAACTTTTGCACTCATGCTACAAGCATAAACCGTCAACACACAAATGATCTTGTTAATAATCCCAATGTTGTTAAATATGATTGGAATTTCTTAAGGATTGGTATTAGTTGAGAGTACCAGCAGCAACATTTTTTTTTTAAATTACACTTCATTAAAACTCCAATTTCCGTAATTGTGGATATAACTCCTGGTTTTCATAAAAACAGCATGAAAGATCAGCAACTCACCAGCCGAGCAATGGATAGCGTGTCCACAATACAATTTTCTCATCACCGTAATCGTACTAAACACATTTGTTAATATTTTTACAGTAGGCTTTCTACTGCAGTATTTACGGTAATGTTATGGGACATGTTGCTACTGCTCCACCCACACGTCCCACAATAATACTTGAGATGTGGACTGAAGACAAGGTGGATTGCGGAGGCTGGAGAAAGGAGCAGTTTTGGCTTAAGTGGTTAAGGGTTTTTGATTGGACATTTGGGGAATGAAGCCCCAGCACCACCAGGTTTCTAATGTTGAGCCCCTGAGCAAGGTCCACCCTTAACACCTGCTCCAGGGGCAGTGCATCCTCTCTGAGCCCAGCTTCATAACTGGGATATGTGAAAAAAAAAAGTTCATTGTGCTTTAAAAGGTACACGGGACAAATAATTGAATCTGAGTACATGTACTTATACGTATAGCTAATAGCTGTACTCCTACTTATAAATTTCCCCACTGTGGGACAAATAATGGTATATCATACAAATTTAATTCATTCTGAAAGCAAGTTCTTAAGATGAAAATTCATATTCTGATACAGTTTTTCCCAGAAGAAATAATGTTAATGCAGATAATCTGTTCCAGCCATTGGACAAATCGTTAACATTTAACAGAAGGACTTATATTTTAATCTCACTATACAGCTGAGGGTTAAGAGCCTTGCTCAAGGGCCCAACAGTGGTAGCCTGGTGGTCATTGGGCTTTGAACCAGGGACTTTCCAAACCGTAGTCCAATGCCTTAACCACTAAGCTATCCTTGACCCTTAAATAAAGCGTAACATAGAAGTGTCTAAATACATTTAGAAAGCTGTAACTTTTGCCAAATCGATCTGTTTCTTGTGGTTTTGACCTGAGAAACCTCCAGACTCGATCATTCATCACAATGACCTCATGTAACACAGAACTTTATAGAAGAGATCCCAGGGGAATGCTGGGAATATCGTTATGACTTCACCTGAGGTCACTATTAAACCTCACATGGATGGAAGAAGGGCCAAGATTGTTAAAACAGACCGAGAAACAGAGATTAGGTCATGAGAGAGGGAGCTTAGTCATGCCCCACAACCTCCCCCCACCCTTTGCGCCTTAGGAACATTCTTCTTCTCCATCTCTAAATGTTTACTTCAACCTCTTATGTCATGGCTCCAAAATGAAGCCTGCAAAGGAAAACCCAGGACAGGGCAAAGAATGATGTCATTGTTATGATGTGATATATTCCACATGGTTCTGTGCTTAGGCGTCCATGCAAGGTGTTTTATAAGGAATAAAATCCTCAGTGATGTATGTTTTGTGTGTCTGTATCTCATTAGCGCTGGACGGCAGTAAACCATAACAACGAGCCACTGGTTCTGGACCTGAATACCACAACAACAGGCCCGGACAGCATGAACCTGGTGCTGAGGAAGGGGGCGCTGCGGGATGGGGACTCCTACATCTTCACTTTGCATGTCACCGATGACAACATGGAGCAGGTGGGCGTGGCTAACATAGAGCTCCACCCTAACCTGCCACCAGCTGGGGGGTCGTGTTCGCTGTGGGCGGACGGCACTGGGACAGAGGTGCACACGCTGCTGGAGAGAGTACACTTCAAATGTACAGGTGAGAAAGGTGGTGCGAGAACGTGTGGACTGAATGGACAGGCAAGGTAACAAGGACAGGTGAGAAAGATAACGCATAAAAGAATGATACTATATTTGAGACATGGACTAAAGTTAGGGCAGAGAGGACTCAGGACAGGTCAATGGACTGGTGAGAAAAGTGGAGCAAGATGATCAGGACTGAAGGCCGATAGATAGATGGGTGAGACAGTTGGAGCAACACTATGCCATGCCATGTCAGTAGACATCGACTATAGATGGGGAAGAGAAGTGGATACATAATGTGAGGAGTGAAGATAGGTCAATGGACTGGTGAGACACTGGGGCAAGAACATCTGTATGAAAGATAGATGAGACGAGTGGAACAAAATGTGTGATGTCATATTAGGAGTGGTGGACTTTGGACAGGGAGCAAGAGCATGTGAGCTCAAGACAGGTAAATTAATCGATGAGGAATGTAAATCCACTCATCTGGACTGAAGACAGGTAGATGGACAGATGGAGCAAGGCTGTGTCATGCCATATCATGGAAGAGATGGTGATCAAACAATGTGTGGCCTGAAGACAGGTCAGTGGACTGGTGAAGGAACCTGATGTAAGAGCATTTGGAGGACATCCTGTTGTGGTCTCTCATGTGTTTTAGGCTACACTGATTCAGATGAGACAGAGTCTCCGCTGGTCTACAGTCTGATGGTGTCGCGTTGCCATAGGACCTACTGTGACGAGTTTTGCGTCTATAAAGGAACGAGTCCGGAACATTCAACCTTCCTTCCTCCAGGATTGCCCTCCGCAAAGTACAGTGTCAGAGTCTCCATCACGGTGGAGGACCACCAGGGGGCATCCATCCTCGCCCTCAACGAGTGAGTCACTGCTTATCGTTATCCAGCTACAGTATAGTTAGGCTGTGCTTTTGAAACATATCAATATCTACGGCCATTTTATATTCGGTTTATATTTTGCAAGCTTTTTGAATTTTGTGTCCTTGTATTCTGTTCTATAAAATTCTCTGAGGCTTTTACTCATGGCTGTTAATTCCGAGATACTTTACCTCACAGAACCCTGAACTTGTTCTACTTTATTCATCAGTGTGTAGAATCCTAAACGTCGGCCAATGGAATTTATTCCTGCAAGTCCTGAATTAAATTGAAAGGGACGGTTTGTAACTTTCTGTGGCAGAAAGTTCATTTGCAAGTATGTTAAAAAACACTAACAAGATTAACCGTTGTTGTTTTCTTCTTTCATTAACCATCTCAACAACAACAACATTGGTTCACTTCCGGGTCAGCCCAAAAGAAATTACAGCCAGATCTGTGAATACCACCAGATCTGTAGTTTGCTAATTCCATATATAATTTTTGAAATGATGTAATGTCAAACGTTACAGGCCACACCTTGAAAGCATGATGTTTGATGCTGTAAGTGTAGGAGTGCTGGGATGCAACAGCATGACCTCAGGGGGGCCTGTAGTTGGAGCCTGTGAGTCACCTTTAGCTCAGCTTTCACCCTGGGAGTTATGTGAGTCACGGCTTCAGGCTGTGTCCGAATTTACCAACTTGCTCTTCCCAGCCCTCGTTACTTTTTTATCATGCTACTATAGTTCAGTTCATCACTGACGGCTAGGCTGCAGTGCAGATCTCTAGGCTGGAGCTCCATGTAATACCTATGTGTGTGTGTTGTGTGTTAGGTCCATGACGGTGAAGTTGCCGCAGGTTCCTGCTGGATTCAGCAGTCTAGCTCACTGGCTTAGCGTCATGACGGCCACCACGCTGAATGAGCAGCTGAAGCAGGGCAACTCTCAGCGAGTCCGCGAGCTCTCCCTCGCCATCATCACCGTGCTCAATGGGGTCAGACTATCCATCCTCCCACACCACTTAAACCACTTTTTACTTGATCTTATCACAGCAGTGTGACAAAACTGCGTGACAGATTCTCGCAACCGGCCGCTAGTATCAATCTTTTGCTAAAGTTTTTGCTACATTCATATTTCTGTCGGGAAAAAAACAATTTCTGACTAAGTTTGAGAAACACTGATTTTTTTTTCCTATATACTGTGGACACTGTAACCTACCTTGTGCTGTGTAGAGCACAGCTGATTTGCATTTGGCGACGCCCACAAAACTCCATATAAGGCAACGCTCACAGAGCTGAAACGACAAGTAAACGGCAAAACTTTTTTTTAGGGCTCAAATGAAAGTCATTTCAAGTCATTGAGACAAATCGAGGCCAATAAAATGTGTTCATTATTTGTTAAGTATATCCTTACGTAAGTGTGTGTATGTGTGTGTGTGCGCAGTATGAACAAGGCATGTCACATGGGAGCAGTGTGTCGAAACAGGAGAGGCAGTATAGAGTGAATGTGAGAGGAAACATCACTCGGGCTCTGACATCACTCGACCTCAACACCGTCAGTGACATCCAACAGACGTCGGCTGCTCTCGCACAGTGCACAGTGAGACACAAACACACACACACACACACACACACACACACACAATTTATGTAGAATTTATTTATGAATCTGCTCATGAATTTTATTTGACATTAATGAAATTGCGTTTATGTTAAATTCATTTTCACACAGACACACACACACACACACACACAGCAAATACTTTTGCATTTTACGTACGAATGCATTTTTCCATTCCAGTGAATCTTGGTTAATTTAAATAAATAAAAAAGAAAGAATTTATAAGAAGGGATAAATACACTGAAGAAAAGTGAGGTCCGGTAATTAATACTAGTTCTGTGTGTGTGTGTGTGTGTGTGTGTGTGTGTATAGGCTGT
>QMIH01000754.1:24928-37752 GCA_003987875.1 Clarias batrachus
GTCAGTCTCATTGAAGGAGGCGTGGCCTCTGTGTGGGTCAGTCTCAGTGAACATGTCGTTTAACTTTGTTTCTTCTGCAGACGTACTCCGAGGAGAGCAACATCGACCTCCCTACTCCTTCCTCGAAAAGGTGAGCCACTTGTTTCCATGGTGACAGTCATGATGATTGGATGAATAGACGAGGTATTCAGACACAACATCATCATCATCATCATCATCATCATTACTGCCATGACAGGTCTTTGAAGTCTGAGGCTGGCGTCATTATGTGATAGACAGAGTGCGTGATTGTCTGATTGTTGTTTGATTTGTGTGTGTGTGTGCGTTTGTTTGTATATGAAAGACACAGAGAGATCGCAAGCAGACCTCTGTAGAGTCAGGAGTGTTTGAAGGGAAAATGAGCTGACCTTTTGACCCCCATCCCACCCCAGGTGGAGCGTCCCCGATGCCGACTGGCCGGATGTGACGACCGAGCCGTCGATCGAGATGGGGGCGGGACTTCCTCCTCGTCTGAAGCGAGGTCAGGGCAGCCGGCACCTCGGGGTGGACATGCCCATTAACCCTGAGGAGGACGAGACAGTGGTGGGACACGACTACAGGAACAAATACTTCACCTCTTCAGGTATTTCAGCACATGTAAATATATAATTAATAGATAACAAGAAGCTCGCTTAATTCAGGGCTAGAGAGAACCTACTACTGATAATGATGATGATGATGATGATGATGATGTCACTCTCCTTCTTCCACCTAATGCTAAAACACTGTGAAGTGCATTACCATCTTATGCAGAATGAGTCCCTGAAAGGGTTCCTGAGACCTGGGAAAGGTCCTTGTACTGTACTTGTAGAAGGCTCTGTGTTCCTAAAGGAGTTTTTTTTAATTGCTGCTCAGTTCCTGAGTTCACAAATGGGGTTCCTGAGGTCCAGATAATGCTCTTGTATTCCCTGGGTCAGGGGTAGCTTAATGGTTAAGACCTTGGACTGCTGATCAGAAGGTGCCAGGTTGAAACCCCCTACTACCACGTTGCCACTGTTGGGCCCTTGAGCGAGGCCCTTAAGTATCAACTAATTATCTATTAATTATATATTTACATACATCACCTTAAGAATTCGCTTCGGGAACAGATTATATTCATATGCCGAGATACCCGCTGTAGTTTATAATGGAGCTCTCGAAAAACATTTCAAGCAAACTGCAAGCAAGTTCTTCCAAGAGTTCCTGAGGAGAAGTTCCTCAAACAGACTGTGGAAAAGCTGCAGAAATTCCGAACCCTGTTTCTTAAAGGGTCCCTGAGTTCTCAGAAGTTCTCAGATTGGGTCAGGTTGTTCATCTCACCTCATGGTAGTTAAGGTGATTTCTCTCTCTCTCTGAACACAAACTTGTGTATATGGATGTGATATCTGGAGGATTGTTGTGTGGGCGGAGCAAGTCTCCAACCCTTCTTTCTGATTGGTTCTTGGATGTGATTGACAGATGAGGATCTCCTGAAGAGGATACTGGCTGATGGGCAGCTGCTCTCTCAGACCGACAGCGAGACAGGCGACCTGTGAGTGTCATTCCTCTCGTAATCTGGAACGTTTCATATTTAATCAGCTTATCTCTTATCATAGCG
Organism: Clarias batrachus; assembly: GCA_003987875.1. NCBI lineage: Eukaryota > Metazoa > Chordata > Actinopteri > Siluriformes > Clariidae > Clarias > Clarias batrachus. Next base: position 26,544 of record QMIH01000754.1, read on the forward strand.
TGTGTGTGTGTGTGTGTGTGTGTGTGTGTGTGTGTGTGTGTGTTGCAGCTCTAGTATATTTGGGGATAAGACAGAAGTGATTCTGCTACAGAAGATGAGCGAACCTGTTCCTGCAGCCTTGCGCCGAGAGCCACCTAAAACCGCGTTCACGTCACGTACAGGTGCCAACACACACACACACACACACACACACACATACACATACACACACATGCTTTTAAACGTAAAAAATTTAAATGTAAAGAATATAACACTGATTGATTTTTACTTGACTCCATTATTTCTCTGTTGCTCGGTAGTGATGGATGTGTGTAAGCCCCGGCCGTTCCCTCCGCTCTGTGGATTGGTCGCTCTGTGGGGGAGTTGGGTGGGGCTAATCCTGTCCAGCAGCTTGTCGATATGGCTAGGGCGGGGCTTCAGCCAAGGCGTGGCTGTTATGTGGCTCATTTCGTGTATCAGCAGCATTCTAATGTCATTCTGCGTCCTGGAACCTCTAAAGGTCTCACACACACAAACACACACACACACACACACACACAGTCAGTAATAGTAAACACACAGAACAGAATATATTGAACAGTTGCTTTGTGAATGTGTGTAGGTGTTGGTAGAGGGGGTGTATTTCGGGCTGCTTGTGGCCCGGCTGAGGCCGGAGGAGGGCGACGTGTTGGTGAATTGCCCGCGGGTGGAGCGAGTCATCCAGCGTGTGCCCAGAGTCCGGCCCCCTCAAGGGTTTGCCCTGTCACAGGCGCGAGAGGAGGCGCGCAAAGTCCGCCTGCTGCACCGCACGCTCAAGGTACACACACACATCATACATATTACTGATGATGATGATTATGATTATATGCATCAATGCTAGCTCCGAGACAAAATGCCATCCGGGATTCCCCTTGCAATTTAAAGGCGCAAAGACAACACTGTGATGCCTCAGTGTGTGAGATTCATGTCCTTAGGTGCGGTTATAGTTTTGGGCCATGTGATGGCAGCCTGGAGAAAGTGGACAGAGATTTAGTCAAGTGGATTGGAAGGCTTATATATATATATATATATAATATATTTTTGTCGTAGGCGTATAAGACTTTTGAACAAACCCGACTTACAGACGTGCTCAGGGAGTAGAACTTGTTTGTAAGTAGGGGACTAACTGTATAAAGCTTTACATCAAAAAGCAAAAGACTCGACATTATACAGAATTTTTTAAGTGATTATAAATAATATACTAAAAAGTCTAGCTGAGAAAATTGAAGAAAACAAATAGAAAATTGTAAAATAATGCTTTATAAAGAGGAAAGAAGCTGACACTAACGTTACTTAATATACGCTACGCTATATAATATATACTGCCGCTTTAAGCAGATCGGTGTGCATTGCATCTCTATTTAAACTTGAAGAATCTTGGCTCAGTGACAGTGATGATGATGATGATGATGGTGGTGGTGTGTGTGTTCTGTCTAGGGTTTCCTCCTCTACATGTCCTTCCTGCTGGTCGTCCTGCTGCTGAACTACGCCGACTCGACCAAAGACACTCACCAGCGGAGACTGCACGCTCAGCTGAAGAACCACTTAAGAACACAGCACTTCAACAACATCAGCAGGTAATAATGCACGCAATAACACACACAAACCTCGTTTAAAATTCTTTGACAGCCATGCACATGAAGAGTTACATTTTTTTGGTGTTTTGGAAGCTTGCGACTGTGAAACATGTAAAATACAATAACGCTCCTGAGATAGGCAAGAAACGCGATTGGTTCAAACTGGGGAGGTACTTCCTGCCATAAAGGAGATTTCGTGGTCCACTAATAAAATCAAAACAAAAATGATACGTAAAGCTAAAAACAAAACCAAAGTTTAAAACGTAGACTATTTATGGACGTCGTTTTTCCACCTGATCTCACGGTTGTACTTTTGTGTCTAGACGAGAGGACGTTTGGGTGTGGCTCTCGGATTTCCTGTTGCCACGGTTGCTAGACGGCGCCGCCCTTATGGAGGGAACAGGAAGTGTGTTGCTGGGGAAGCCCCACCTTCGACAGCAGAGATCCCAACCAGGTGAGAGAGAGAGAAAGAGAGAGAGAGAGACAAGTAAGAGACAAGTAGTCCTTAATGAATTTTGTAATGTATTTTTACTGACTTTCAAAAGCAAACCTGCCTCAAAGTGATGAGACTGCAAGCTTTTATTATAGAAAATACAGCAGAACCGCTGCTTTTTAGGAGCTTAATAATGGTTTATTTTAATCACATACTGAGGGAGATTTTGTTTTGTGATGCACACATTTGTCATACCATCGTTGTGAGGACCTTGTCACTGATCATTATTAAAGTACATAGCTAATCTTATGCCATCTTTAATCTCAACAAATAAAAGTAAATATTTTGGATTTTTATATTTATTTTAAATACAGATTGTTTTAAAACAAGTTTAAGGTTTTTAGCGGTTTTCCTTGTGGGGACCAGATTAATATCACATGGTCAGGACAGATGTTACTAAATGATTCCTACAATAATATGAAAAAAAAAAAAACACAGATAAATGATTGTTTTCAGTGAGAAATGCTATAAATGCCATTTTTGTCTTCATTCTTGCAAATTATGTTCCTCAAATACAAAATATCTAAAAACCTTTTTTCCCAAATTGAGACATATCCTTGCTTTTGAAGCGTTGAGCTTTTTTACGTTTTTGGCCAAATGCACCAGTGGTGCCAGAAATTTCTTTCTTTTTTGCCTCTGAAAAGATAAATAAGCACACCACGCATAAATTTATTTAATACCAAGTCTGTCTTAGTGACGAGTTTAACGATTGGGTTTCCCCTTTCCCCTTCAGATTGTCCTACAAGTGGCTACTTTCCAGCAGCTTCCTGGTTTGGGTGTGGCCCAGTGGGGTGGGCGGAGTCAGGTTCAGGGCTGTCAATGAACTGGAGCCAAAGTGTGACTCAGAGCAATGGGTAAGAGTGGACACACACACTCACTGTCCTCAGCGGAAGTGCGTAATTATGCTAATGTTTTTTGTTTTGTGTGTGTATAGCGCATGGCACTGGGGTCAGGTGTCTGTGTACAACAGTGGTGGGTTTGTACAAGAACTCAGCAGGAAGATAGAAGAATCTAGAGTTCTCATAGAACAACTACACGAACACCAGTGGCTGGATCCGCTGTAAGTGTGTATATGTGCGCTCAAAGAGACGAGGGTGCAATACTATAACCCAAATGAAGTAGGAACAAACTGTATGTGTATGTATGATTTCAGGACGAGGGCTCTGTTCGTGGAGTTCTCTCTCTATAACACAAACACAGACCTACTGTCCATCTTCTCCTTCCTGTTGGAGTTCCCCGTCTCTGAGCGCACTCAGTCCAGCATTGACCTGAAGACCTGCAGCCTGCAGAACCTCCAGCGTGGCCTGGACCTCCCACTGTTCCTCACGGTAAATTTCAATTGCTTTCTTTCCTCTGTTCCTCACACTAAAGGCTCAGGATGCTGCAATGAATTTATGAATAATGATAAGTTATGCGAGTCTATGGCAAGACTGTGGCTTCTCGATGTGAGGAAACAGAGCATCAAAGCCTGCCATATATAAGGCTTAACAGGCAAAGAGTTCACATTTGTTGATCCGAACACCAAATTCCCCAGATCTCAATCCAACCGATCTTTAGGATGTGCCGGATAAACAGGTCCACACCACAGCACACCCCAAGAAGTCTTGTATCTTGCAGACTCTATGTGGAGTCTATTCACCAAGGAGCCAGAGCTTGTTGGGTATTACAGACCTTTCCGTAGGGATCTATATAACCGTCAGGGGACACAGATCTAGTCTGGGTGATCTGTGGCTGTACACAGGGCAGTGGTGGCTCAGGTGGCACCGAGGAACTGATCAGAGGATTGGCGGTTCGATTCCCAGCTCAACCAGGTTGCCATTGTTGGGCCCTTAAGCAAGGCCCTTAACCCTATCTGCTCCAGGGGCACTGCATCATGGCAGACCCTGCGCTCTGACCCCAGAAGGAATTTCACTGTGCTGTAATGTATATGTGACAAATAAAGGCTTAACTTAAAACCTTACCAAATCATCATATGCCTTTGCATAGCACCCCTGTACAGTATTCCAAGCTAATGACATCAGAGCATGTGGTAACCATGGCAAGTGACAGTTTTGAAACTTTGGCGATCAGTGGCAAATATTGCGGAAGTGGGCTTAACAGTGTCTCCCATCAGTCCCCATCTCACTTTTCTTCGTTGTGGTAACTGTCAGTCACCATCTTCTCCCTGGTTCTTTAATGTACTCACCAGTTACACCAGTTACAGTCTCATATGTCCTTACCATAACTACCATTTACCTGCTCCTGTGTTTCTCATATTAACTGTTAACTTCTGCCTCCCTTCTGTTCCTAACAGTTACCTTCAATTACCATCAACTGTACCTTTGGTTCTTTAGAATGCCAATCAATATTTGTTCCCTCATTCTTTACTCTAACCACCAAGTACTGTCTATCCTTATGTTCCTCAAAGAACTCTCTACGGTTTCTCTATCTTCTCCCCAAAACTAATTTTCCATTCCTCTGTTTCTTTTCCTCTCGTAGCTCATCCTGATAATCTTGATTATTTACTTCTCTGTGCGAGAGGGAGTGTCTACCCTCAGGCAGGGATGGGGCTACTTCCTGCGAGTATGGAATCTGGTGGGCGTAGTCACTCTTCTACTGGCGGTCTGTGTCTCCGCCCTCCATTTCAGTCGCTCTGCCCTTGCCTCTCACCTCTGGGCCTCACTACTTCAACAGCAGGAATCATTCATTAACTTCTTTCCCCTGGGGCAACAAAGCCAGGTTCTGATTCAGCTCAACGCCGTGCTGCTCTTCCTCTTGGTGCTGAAGGTAAGAACTCCACACAGGCACTACAACACAAAAGGGATTCAAGCATCTACATAGGTCCCTCTGAAGTGGAAAACATTTAATTCAAGCTTCGTCTTTCCCATTGCCTCTTTTCTACAGGCGGCTCATCAGCTCCGGTTTCTGAGGGAGTGGGCTGTATTTGGCAGGACTTTGAGGAGATCAGTCAGGGAGATTGTTAGTGTCGCACTCGCATTGCTCTTGCTGCTGCTGGCGTATTCACACACGGGATACCTTGTGAGTATAAAACACACACGTGCCAATATTCAAAGACAAACATATGCATATATAGACAAAACATAAACTAAAACTAAACTATTCACACAAAGGAAAGTTAACGAATGTTCACAAACCTCAAAAAGTGAAACTAAACTTTGTTGTGAAATCTGATTATTTGTAAAGTCAGTAAACAAAAAGCATCTTTCTGGCTCCCAAGTTCCCTGGTAATGATCGCATCTGTAGCAACAATAGCCAATCGTGGGCAGTAGCTAATCATGGCCATAATGCCAGTGGCATTACAAGTCTTGAAAGAAGAAAATCATGCCCCCCCACCACCAAAAAAATAAATAAATAAAATAAGTGAATGCAATTTTTTAAATAAATAAATAAAACACAATTCAGAATTACATCCATTATTTCATATAGGCTACAGTTTTTGGTTCTAAATCTGTTGGTACAAGTACACCAGTGTAAGGTTAAATATGTTTATTAGTTAAATATGTTTATGCACGTTCCCATGGGGGGTAGGCTTTCAATGTTTTTCTACGATAACAAAAACGAATGCATGACATAAAAGTATTTTATTTTTAAACTCTCGTTTCAAATCCCATACATTCATGCTTGCATGCATTACAAAAAATAAAGTCAATATCTCTAAAAAATCTTTTCCAAAATTACTACCTTTCATTCAATCCGTTTCTCTCTGACTCATCAAATGGCTTTAATGGATGTGCTCGCGTCTTCTAGAAATAAAGAGGTCTGACTTTCCCAAGCAATTACTCCTACTTTCATGCACTCATCTGCTCTGTGCCGATTGTATTTTTTTATTACCTTCTGCTGTTTTGCTATTCACTTCAGATTGTATTTCTTAAGGAGTCCTGCCCCCCCAAAAATATTTTGTTTTCTCTCCCTAGCTTTTTCATACCATTGTACAGGGGTATGGGACGGTTGGGTCTGCGTGCCTGTCGCTGCTGGGCTCGGGAGGGCGTGGTCTGTGGTCATGGCGAGCAAACCAAGGCTCCTATCCCTGCTCCACTTCCTGTTACGTGTTCCATGTCAGCTTTGCGGCACTGCGCCTCGTGCTACTGTGGATGGTGACTTCTGTGTTGCTAAGGAACTATCGCAGGGTCCGGGCAGAGCTCTACCGGCCGGCGGTAGACCTCCAAGACTACGAGATGGTGGAACTCTTCCTACGACGGCTTAAGATGTGGATGGGCCTAAGCCGCACTAAGGAGGTGAGTAGAAAAATGTGGATAAGTCAGCAGTATGCGATGTGTTTACTACTAGTATGTTATATTATGGCCTCATACACGTTGAGGTATAAAAAGTTACAAGATCAGTGGGAACTATCGGCCCAGAAATCTGGTATCACATATTTGCAAATACTGTAAAGGGTATAATAAACTGGAGCATATCTTAGCCTTATTCTTTGTCTTGTTCCTTGTTTTCATATAGTTTCGTCACAAAGTGCGTTTTGAAGGTATGGAACTCCCACCATCTCGGTCTTCATCTACCAGTGACTGCAAATCCCTTTGTCTCCCACCACTGGATGCCCCTGAAGCCCCGCCGACTCCTGACAGTGTTGACTGTGGCTCAGAGGCTTCCTGGCATCCTACGTCCAGTAGCCCATGCAGTCTAGCTGACACTCCGAGTCTTGGTTTAGGCCTGACCTTAAGCATGGGGGTGATAGCTGGAGGTCAAGCCTGGCGAGAACGAGCAGAAACTGAGGCCACTCTTCGAAGAGTCTTGCCAGCCTTTGACACGTTGCTGCTGCACCTAGACAGGGTCAACCAGGCCACAGAGGAACTGTATCGCACTGAGTGTCGGCTGGAAAAAGTCCAAAGGAGGAGTCAGAAAAGGAGCCGTGGAGTACTTCACAATGGTGATCCAGACTCTGCAGGACAGAGGAGACATAATGGGTCACGCAGACACTCCAACTCAGTAGAGAAGTGTCTCCACAAGGTTGAGAAAGATGGAAACTTGAACAAGTATCTGCCTAAGAGTGAGAAACGTTTTCACAAAAAGGACAGAGGATCCCACAAGAAAGATAGCAGTGCACATGAGACAAGTCCTCAAGAGGACTTGCTACCAAAGGAATTAAGTCTTCAGAGAACGGATATGAGTCCACAAGTAACTCCTGATAAGGTGGATGCACATGACAGTAAGATTGAAACAAATGCTCCCAAGGTGGATTCAAGTCCCATTAGGGTAGAGGAAAGTGTTGTTAAGATAGAAGCAAGTGCCGTTGTGATGGATACAAATACAGGTTTGGCGGAGGCAAAATCCACGAGGACTTCAAAAGGTTCGCGTAAGGGCGGATCAAGCCGTAAGAAGGTTTCTCCAATCATTCCAAGAGATGCTGAGATTGTTGGCTGTGCCAATAAACCAGTTCTTTCTGAAACACAGGCCGCTACTCCAATTACTGCCCCATCTACTACCCCTTCCTCTGCCCCAAGTTCTGCTATCACCACCCCCGTCCCAATTCCTCGAGCCCTTGAATGGAAGCCACCTAGTTATACCGATGATCTCCCATCCAGCCTTTTCCAACATCCAGCGCACACCACCACCATGCCCACACGCAAACGTAAGCACAAACCCCCACCTCTGAAAAACAAGATCCATCCCAACACGGACAGACCTATCTCAGGACACGCCAAACCTTAAGAACCAGAGGCTTCCACTTGCTGGACTTTTGGAATTAGACTAAAGTCAGGTAAAGAGACAACAAGTATGAGTTGTGTCTTCACAGTTATTCGTTATGGTAAGAGAGGGTCTTGGTGACAGCAGGTTTTGTTGCCAGTCCTTAAAGAAACGTTGAAACAAAGAGCAGCTTAAAAGTGGAAAGAAGAAACGTATCACAGCTTTTACCCCAGAGCGGTACAGTGTGGCCAAAGTCAAAAATGGTACAGACTTAGTGTGCATTAGCAATAAGGTGCTGGTCGCCCGTTATATTTTGGATCACAAGTCCCCAGCCTTTCTTCACCTTGAATGACCTCAACCAGCCCATGGCCCCGGCGGTCATAGAGGGTTGCCTCGACAAGAGCACACCTTGTGCTGTCTTAGCGATAAGTTGACAGGAAGTGATATCATGTAAGTCTGTCAGAAAATGGCAGCGACGTAGTGAGTTTTTGCGTTATATTTGTTGCCGTGTATTATATAAAGTAATGTTTTTGTATACGTAATGTTTGAGTAAAGATTTTTGATGCATCAAAGAAGGAAGCTACACACACACACACTAACATATCAGCATTAAGCACATAGAGCTACAGTATGCTTGCAGGTACTTACACATAATGCATGTCGTTTATTCTGCACATGTATGTCAAACACAGGCTAACCGCGTTACACCGAGGAATTCCACAACTCACATTTCTGTACAGGTTGTGAGGATGCTAGCATGCTAGCATAGTAGCAAGGCTTGTTATTCGAAGTAAGCAGCTGTTATAATTGAGTTTTAAATAGAACAAGCTATTAGGAGGAACGCAAAAAAGAGCGAGAGTTGAGTGAGAATTTTAACGAACGTTAAGTCAGACAATGGACAGTCTTTAGCTTGATGAAGCAGCGAAAAAAGAAAAGTATAAAGAATACAAAGCAATGCAAGACAAAGAAACAGGTTTAAAAAATAGGTTCAGGTTTTTTTTTTTGTTGTTATTTTTACTTTGTAACTAGCAAGAACAAAAAACAAGAAGACATGCTAATGGGTTATTAATTGTAAGGTTTGTAACTTTTTTGCTTTTTTTGTCGCTTTTGAAATGATGTCTTTTAATATTATTTAAAAAGCACTTTGTATCGGCGTACGTACACAATCTCTTCGGAAAGTGAATGTGAGGGGGCTCTTATTTCTCTCTTTTTAAAGTTAATAAGCTTGGTACGAAAATCGAATAAGAGATAGCTTCGAGAACATTACTCATCGTATCGATTTGCTTGCTACTCATTTAGCATCCAGAGATTTATTTTGATTAAAGAAAAGTACTTTTATACCTAGCACTTTATTTCCAACGCAAGGTATTTCATGCTTCGGCGTATTTAATGATTAAGTTGTAGAACTTTTTTTTTTTTTTTTAACCATCCTCGAGTTTTTTTTTTATGTCAGGATCTGCTTGTTCTTAACTATGTTTTCTAAAATGTTCTAACAGTTTTGCCCATAAACGTCTTGTTTACCATGGTGATGCTCAGGGACCCTTTAAACAGCACCAAACCAGCATAATGCTTTTTTTGTTGTTGTTGTTGTTGTTTCTGTATGTCATGCGCTTGTTCGTCTCCTTAGTTGGATGCATGATGTGTGTTGTTGAATGTCTGAAATCTTAACATGCAAAACAAGATCAGACTTACTGTACACAGTGCTAATGTCATGCTTTTCACTCCTCTCCAGTCTTCAGGTAGTGTGTGTTTATACATATTGACATGCCCTGGTGTAAATACTGAGTAAACAAAAAATAAATTAATTCCAATTTTTTTTTTTCTTCAAGATAACCTGCACTGATGTTTTATTGTTACCCAGCGGATACAGTATTGCAATGATTTATTGTAAAAAAATTTCTCCCCCACTTTGGTTTCATGGTCCAGGTGCCTGTAATGAAATATACTGTATATATAATTTTGACACTAATGAAGTTTAGTTGCTCTGGCTTCTTAGGTCGTGTTTATGAAATCATCTGGTGCTTTATACTTTAATATTTAAAATAAAAATGATTTCCATTTACATATTTGAAGTGTCAAAGTCAGTTTGCATGTTTTTTGTGGATTCCAGTATTTGTTAAATGTTAAACTATTTTTTTTGCTCATGGCAAGACTTGTGGCTGTTTTTTTTTTTTTAATGTTGTGCAGTGTATTCTGTCTAGCACTTCGGCTAAAATGCTTTTGCACTTGACAAAGTCAAATAAAGAGTTTGACAGCTTGACTTGGTCCTTTTTTTTTTAAAGACCCACAGTTCAAAGTGAGGTCTGGGGATTTGATCATTGTAGTAAAATTACAATGTTAACAATGTTCAGCCGATACCAATATTTACAATTGTAGACAATATTTTCAGTGTGGAAGTGAACGTATAAAACGTCTGATGTCCGGTATATTGTTTGTTTGTGTGTGGGGGGTTGGGGGTTCTGTCCTGGAGAACGATGACTGAAAATGGCTGTCCTGAGTCCACTGTCCACAGTATTGGATTGTGTATCAGAAAACAGCTCGGAGACAAAATGGCGTCCTGGATTCCCCTCACGATATAAAGGCGTAGAGACAACACTGTTACATACGACATATGAGAGTCATCTCCTTAGGCGCGATTATAGTTTTTGTCCACATGATGGCAGTGTGGAGAAGGGGGACAGATTTGGGCAAGTGGACTGGTATGGTTTACATTGTACACGTGTCAAACATGTGGAGGGCTCTTAAGACTTTGTCGGGCTTAAGAACTAATCCGACTTGTGAATGTGATCCTGAAACTTCTGATTCATAAGTCGGGGACTACCTGTACTGGGTACAACACCGGTATTACACAGTTAGACTGATTTAAAAGTGTTTTTTGTTCTTATGGTTCTTTAACATGCTTTACTTCCAGTTATGAAGAAACCGCATTAGTGCGATATTGAGTTGAGTTTTACCTTATTATGGGTTCACACATTTTAAAGAGACCGTTTTCCCAAAATGGTTTCAGTTTGCTAGTGAGCATAAAGATTACACTTTGGAGCAATAGAAAAAGGTCATGTGATCTGATGAGGCCAGATTGAGGCTATTCTAGAGCGATGGGCGTGTCAGGGTTAGAAGGGAAGCGCATGACTGTGGACAGGTTATAAAAGAGTGGTTATTGGAGTGTGAGGAACCATTTCCATAAATGAACTGTAATCAAAAGTTAAATAACAACTGAACACAATATTAGAATGTGCAATTCTTTTCCCCTTGTTTGGCCAGGCAGCGTATAGCTTAATTTTGCCTTCGGGCAAGACAAAAATTTTTACAAATCTTACAGCGGTATAATGGACTGTTTAATATTTCATGCAGTTTGGTTGGAAAATGTGGCAGTTGCAAAAACTCAGCAGGAGGGAAAGTCTTTACGTGATTTGGCACAAACGTGTAGTAAACAGTATTACAAACTAAACAGCAGCACACTTTGGTACATATAATCATGTTT
>QMIH01000754.1:37804-57001 GCA_003987875.1 Clarias batrachus
GGGGGGGGGGGGGCGTCTCTTTGTGAAGAGAAAGAAAAAGAAACAAAACAGCAAAGCAAATTTAATCACTATTCAGGTTAATAACCTGTTACATTCATTTTCAATCTGTATCTTGGTAGTTTTTTTTCCCTTTATTTAATCTATTGAAGTTTAAAATCTTGAATTTACTTGCCGCTAAATGTATTCTATCAGCGGTTTTCATTCAGCTCGACCGTCTCCCCCGTCACTGCTGTACAGGTGTTACAGTAAAAATGTTTCCTTTTAAAGTGAATTTGCTGGTTGACTCACCCTCGTACTATAGTATAGAAAAGTAGTTATATTTTGAAATGCAGGGGGCGGAGCTTGGAGAAAGTTAAAAGCCTCTTAATATATAAGTTAAAACACATGTGAAGATCATCTTGTGTGCATAGGCTGTTCGGTTCTCCTCGGGCATTTTGACATGACGCGCGCACACACGCACACGCGCACACACACACACACACACACACACACACACACACACACACACACAAAATGAAGTGCATCAATTTTTTTTTCTTTAATTGCTAGAATCATGAACCGAAAGGAACTTGGGTCGCAATAGATTTTTATTCAACACATAAGCTCATACACGTGTAAGTCTCTCCCTCTCACACACACCTCTCTAGTAAGTGACCAAATAAATAGAACAAACAATTGGATGGTGGGATTTTAATATTATAACTCGACCGGCTGGTGCACAGCGTCATGGGTGAAGTTCAGCACGAACATCTTGCACCGTCATGAGTGTTTTTAATCGAATGAAATCCTAAAACAGGCTCCAGTTACACCTGATAATACGCGTTTCACATTAACCCGGGTTCATGTAGAGGCTGAGATCGTCAGTCTTTGAGCTTAAACTTGCAGTTAATGCTAAGCAAGTGTAATGGGGTTAGTCAAGCTCTCTCTCTCTCTCCCTCATACACACACACACACACACACACACACACACACACACACAGTCATACGTACCTGTGCTCCTATAAACACAAGGCATCCATTATTACAGCAGCACACAAATCATTTCAAGCTGACGCCCTGATTGGGGAAATTTTGTTAACAGGCTTTCGTCCATGTGAGTTTGTTAGAGCAGTGGGGAAAAAAAACAAAACATCAAACATGCATGAACACATCTGGAAACCACTGCAATAAAATAAGACATCTAAAAGTACAAGTGTGCGCTTAAAAAAAAAAAAAAAAAAGTGTGATAAAGGAAATTTTGTGCTGTAAGGAGAGTTAGCAAACCGTCATAAAGCAGCAGGGAAGCAGAACGATGTGGAGAAGGGAACTCGCGGACGTGCGTGTGCTCGGGGAAAAAAAATCTTTTTTTTTTTTTTACGTTAAAAGTTTTATATAGTGTTGTTGTTGCTTGATTTAATTGATCCAAAAAGGAAGATCAAGCCATCACATATATACTGGGGATCTGAAACTAACCGCGTGGGCAGAAAGATGTCAGCTTTTATGAGGATTAAAAATGCTAAATAATACTTTTACTACTACAAAGGTCAAAAGGTCAAGCCCTAAACGAAATCGGTGAAGTCGTCAACTGTGGAGACCAGACGCTTCCTCTGGCCGGAGTCCGTGTTGGGGGCGGAGCCTGATGACTGGTGGGCGCTTTTGGTCTGCATGGGGGCGTGGCCCTGAGTGAGCGAGATTCCAGGCGTGGGCCGGGATTGGATCTCTTCTTGAGCCTGAAATCGGTTACATTAGGTTACCGCAATAAACAAAAACGATAATAAACACACACACATTATATAGATATATATTTTAAGAAGTCGTCCCGTTCGAGTCGTACCCGGATTCTGATCCTCTTGATGTGTCGCAGTCGAGCGAGCCATTTCGAAGCGTAGGCGTCAGACGGATTCGCTCTGTACTGGTGCACCAGCGACGCCATCTACAGGTCAGAAGGAAGCACGGATTATTTATTACCTGGACTGTTTCGTCTCATTCCATCTCGCTGTCAGGTCAAATTAACGAACTGGCTAATTGTTTCATTTAGCCGTTACCAAGTTTACACTCGGCGTCCAGGCTTCCCAGTTGCCTAGCAACAGTGTTCTCGACTTTCTGCCGAAGTAGCCAGGCTAGCAAGAGGATAGCAGATAAGTAGAGCTTGAGATATTCTGTAAATAAGCAACACTTAAAAGGTCAACATGTGTGTGTGTGTGTGTGTGTGTGTGAAGTTTTTATTGGCCTTTTTGTGGTTTCAGAGGAAAGAAAGAAAAAAAAAAAAGATTAGCTAGAGGCTGATATCAGAGTGTGACATTAGGAGAGTAATCTTATTACGTTATTACAGCATAACGTCGTACTATGAAGTGCACTAAGAAGGGACGAGGCCACTCTGAAATCTGAATCCCTGCTGAAAACTACCTCCCACTGACACACACTGTATCGGATTTCTTAATCTGCCTGAATTATGAGCTGGTTTATGAAACGTTACAGTCATACAGACTGAAGTGCGCTTTAGTGCAGGGATGAAGGAAAAACTCACGTTAGCGTGCAGCGCCATCTGTCTCACCAGCAGGGGAAGGTTCTGGTCCGATACGATCTTCGCCACCGTGGTGTCAACCAAACCCTCCAGGTCTGACGGATAAGAAGGAGAAGGATGGGGGTGAAGCGGGGAGACGGTATTTAAACTAGACACTCGCACACAGGTCGCAGAACTCAAAACACTACTCGGCTTTGGATACTGAATACTGGACCAGTACCAAAGGTTCTGGCTCTGGTGTGGTTTGTGGTTCGTTTTTGGAGCTCGAGGTGAGGCGGGGCTATAAAATACTGTATATATAATAAACCATTGACGGGATACGGCTGGTAAGGTTTGTGTCAAACATTAAACAAAAGCAAGCAATGCTTATTTAAAAAAATATATACAGACTTTACAGCAATTATAATAACATTATGTTTTTCATTTTAAATAAATCCTACAATAATAACCTTAAATGTCCTTATGGTACAGATTTTCCTCATTAACCTTCCAGATTTTTTAAATCAGTGTTTTCCTGAAGTGTGTGTATATTTATTTTGTTGCAGATGATTTCATTTATTAAGGGAAAAAATGATTAGAAGAAAAAGAAGAAGGTATAAAAAGTGTGACAAATAAATAAAAATGGATTTTTGCATGTTTAATATTATTATTATTATTATTATTATTATTATTCCCACTGTAGTGCTGTAGTTAACATTTCTATGTTAAGCGTAGGGATGTTGCTGCATCGGCCACGCTGATGGAGCATTAAGTAAGCGTACGCCTACACACACACCTGACCGCTGCAGTAAATAAATGGGTTTGTACTTTTCCTTTCACAGAATAAAATCCAGTTATATTTATAATTGACTGTCTGCAAATGGCCCGCGCTCGCTCGCCGCCTGTAATTTCTGTCGATTTGCTCTTCGGAAAGATGAAAGGTCAGCTAGAGGCTCTTTCGTTCCTCCTGAAAGCTCCTGCGCGGCTTCCCGTGAACGCACTCACCTCTCCGGCACTGCAGCCTCACCAGGTTGCTGTCGTAGTCCAGCGGCTTCACCACCACCTCGACAAAGTTAAACTGGCCCTGTAGGGGGACAGACAAACCCCCCCCCCGCAAAAAACACACACACACACACACACACACACACACACACACACACACACAATCATGTCAGATATACATGAATGCTTCCAAAGTTTCTAAATAAAAAGTGTGCTTGTGTTACAAAGAAACCCGAGTTTGGATTTGATTACTTTAAAGCCTTGATTACTTTTCCGTAACTGCAGGTCTGACGGTAGTGCAGCAGGAGGTTGTACAAGCAGGAGGTGACATTTTCTGGTTTCTCATTACATGCACTTTTTAACTTCAGATAATCAAGTCAATAACATGTTATTATACTATGAAAATAAAATAAAAAGAATAGTAAAAAATGTAAATCATGGTTTCCCCCAGTGGCCAGTGAAGGTACTGCAAGCAGGACGCAAGCGCGCATTCACACTGAAGAGTTGAGGCTTGCCGTCTGGCCTTTTCTAAATGACAGTCTATGCTCAGGAATCAGTTGCTAAGGTGCTCTAAAGTGGTTGCTGGGGCGTGGCTTGATAGCTTCACACTGATGATCATGAGAGACCGATTTGTTGCCCGAGTAAAATGAGCCCGCCCCCATGTCTCTATGACAACGGGATCCACAGTTGGGTTCATTTTCATAGTTCCTATGGAAGGGAATGCAACTGTGAGCACTTCCTGTTTCAATGGGGAGTACCTTCACCATTATACGTCAATGGGGCAAATTTGGGCACCCGCGCCCCAGGGGTACAACTTATTCCCTCTTCTGGGGTATGTTCAACCAAAGCTCGCAAGCCTCTTCAAATGTGGTAAATTTGATATATTTCTACAAATTTCTTGCACTGCGTTTGAGACCAAATTTGACGGATTCTATGTTAAGTCTATGGGATTCTTTTAGATGGTGATTTCCCATCCAGCCCTCAGAAATGTCATAGAACCCCAACCCTAATATATACATTTTTATGTTTAATTG
The DNA here is from genome assembly GCA_003987875.1 of Clarias batrachus. Classification (NCBI taxonomy): domain Eukaryota; kingdom Metazoa; phylum Chordata; class Actinopteri; order Siluriformes; family Clariidae; genus Clarias; species Clarias batrachus. The sequence goes on from QMIH01000754.1 coordinate 42,323, forward strand.
AAGTAAAAGTAGTTATGATTAATCAGAATGAATGATTCAAAGCCGCGTCGTTTAAATTACGAAGTGATTCTTCACTTATGTGGTGTCGATCAGATCAGCCGGAGGAAACACTGCGATAAAGGAAACCATTAGAATCAGGAAGCCCGGACTATCTCCCTCACCTTAATAGTACCGAGCTTGTATTCCTCGCCCGAGTCGTTATAAACCACCACCACAAAGTCATTTCCGATGTGGCGCTTCTTGTTGCAGCAGCTCTTATCGCTCTCTCTGTTGGGCATCAGTGTGGCGATGTGGAAAATAGCTGAGGGACAAGATAAAGCCACAAACACACGGCGTTATGGGAAGTTATTTCATTTTATTTCATTTTCACCTCTTCTTCCCAAATCTGATTCTAATACTAAGATTTCCTAAGCCCTCCAGCGCTGAACTCGAAGGTCGACTCCTCAATCCTTCCTAATCGACATGGCAGACCTGGAGGAGTCAATGACCAGCAAAATGTTTCCTCCTATCTCTGCATCTATATTTACACACAAACACTCTCGAACCTTGCATGATGTCATCGTGCCAGCAGTAGGTGAACTCGCCGTCGTCGGCGTAGCGCCCGTGATCCAGTCCTCCCAGGAAGATCTGGTCCGGATCGCAGTCTTTCAGATGGATGAGTTTCCCGAGACCGGTCAGGAAGCGAGCGTAGCGGTTCGATCCGTACTCGTTCGACAGGATCGCAACCTCGTTATTCGCCTGCAATGGGAAAATCTTTCTTAGAAATCTCCGCCATATAAATATTCAGTCATGCCGGGGTGCGCTGGATGATCTCACCTGTCCAGGCCCCACAAACACCACCCCGATCTTGTGAGTGTCGTACGGCGGCATCTGATCCAGCACTTTAACCGCTCGGTCGATCAGCTGTCAGTGGAAAAGCTGTCGTTAGTAACCGCTCAGATTCGAAAAACATGGCACATTTATTTAAAAACTGCGAGCCGGTAGAGCGGTGTGGTGAGAACCTGAGCTCACCTCGGATTTGGGCAGGAGGAGGGGCTTGTTGGCTTCGTTGCCAAAAAAAGGTGAATGGTAGAGCTGGAGGAAAACAAAACTGGAGAGACGGAAAAGAAACGGGAAGGAGAATGTTAGAGGCAACTCGCATTAACACCAAGACTGCAGACCCGATTAAACAAATCTACAACGTGCATCTACAACTTCATCCTGCAACCGCCAATCTGCTTGTAGTCAGTGATGAGAAAACCGTTTCTCCCAAGAGATTTGTGCTCGTTCTCATCCTCGATATTTGTTTGTATGTATTTATTTTAAAAAGTTCGTTCATGTTAAACGAGGACTTGCGATGAAATGTCTGGTAACTTCAAGCACAGTAGGGTGATGAGACTCTTCGTCGCAGTAAAACTTTGGAACTTTTGTAAGATGGTCGTACGCCTGTGAATGACGATCCGAGGAGGCTCGAACCCTACTGCAGTTGTTCCCATAAACATTTAAGCAAGTGTTCCTTGAAAAATCGACTTTTGAAAGAAACTGTACACACAATGTCCACAGCACCACAGGAACTCGGCTGGGAGTTATTGCCACATACCCCGTACAGCCCTGACCCCGTTCCAAGCCATTTCCACATGTTTAAAGGAGCCAGCGTTTCAGATGCGAATACGACAGGCAGTCCAATCATGGCTCTGAGAAAACTTGTTCCTGTTCCAATGTGACTGCGCACCAGTGCACAAAGCAAGGTCCATAAAGACACGAGCGAGTTTCTTTACAAACCGATAGAACACTTTTGTGATGAATTAGTGCGGATACTACAAGCCAGGCCTTCTCGTCCAACATCAGTGTCTGACCTCACAAACAGGCGTCTGAAAGAATGGTTAAAAATACCCGTAAACGCCTCCGAGTGGCGCAGTGGTTAAAGCGCTCGCCCTATCATCTGGAGATCGCTAGTTCGAATCCCGGGTGATGCTGTAACCTCTCGCAGCCGGAGGTCTAGAGAGAGCTGATTGGCCGAGCTCTCTCTGAGGGGAGGGATGAGAGGTACTTAGTGCTCCTCCCAAATTAATCACGGCTCTACAGCCAGTCAGGGGCGTCTGTGACCTCGCGCAACGGAAGGAGCGGATAGCGCTGTCCTCCGAGTGTGTGACTCCGCGAGGAAGCAGTGCGCGAGGAAGCAGTTCGAAAAAGATGCGGTCGGCTGGCGTCTTCGGCCCTCCCGGCTGAGTGGTAGTAGTAGCCTTAATGTGGAGCCCCCTAGTGACGGGGAGGAATTGGACACGACTAAATTAGGGAGGAAATCGGGGAAAAATCCAAAAAAAAAAAATACCCGTAAACACACCCCTTCCACACCTTGTGGAAAGCCTTCACAGGAGAGGGGAAGCTGTAGAGGGGACGGGGCCATCATCATATTAAACCCTTACTAAACCGACACTTGTTTTAATTCAACTTAAAAAAAATGTTTGTTTGTTTTTTTAAGTTAAAAAGTAAAAAAACAATACGGGCGTTTCGAGTGAGAAGCTTGATCTTGATCATCAGACTGGACTCCTAGTTCTAAAGCAGTAACACAATCTTTAGTGGCTTTTTAACAAATTGAGCAGACAAGAAAAACCTTACGACGTAACGGCAAGAGTTTTAGCAGGGACCACTCAAGTGGCAAGGCCATTATTACCCTGAGATCAGACGCAGCTAAATCCTGCTGAATTTCTTCCAGTTTATGATGATTGCAGTCCAGTAAATTATAACCGATTCGTAGTTAAACATCAGGTTTAACATTCCGAACACCATTTAGTGAAGAAGTGGCTTGATATTGACGACATTCCTCTGCGATATCGCCGCTCAGGGCTTTTTTATTTAGCGAAATGACAAACAGACGCACCGAGCAAATTCTTATTTCGCGTGTCAGCAGGGCGCGCACGCAGGGCTTAGATTTGTGTATTATCATCACACCATTAGATTCGGAACGAGGGTTTAGAGTGCTCTTTAGATGAAAGTAATGCTGATGGATGAGGGCGATTGTAGAAAATCGGTTTAGCGTGATGAAAAGGTTTTTGTGATGTACGGGAAATGGGAGAATGGCGTTTTAACGCTGGTAATAAGGATTAAATCAAGCTTTCAGGCTTTGGGTATTTAAATGTTAAATTAGTTTAATAAAATTTCCAATGTATCAGCTATAGAGGAAAAAAACATCTTAAAAGCAAACGCTGCTTGCCTGGAGTCGTGACTGACCAAGACGACAACTTGGAAATATTTGTAATCAGAAGTCTCAAATCAGGGCTCGTTTTAAACATGGCTTTTAAAGGACGTTTTAGAACTCTGGGGATGGGGGCGGGGTTCAACATAATTTTCTCACTCTCCAAATTGCAACATGATTACAGTGAAATCAGTTAAAGAGACTGGATCATCAGTTACCATGAATGAAGTGCTCAAATTAAAACCGTTCTTGCCTTGATTGGCTCGTTAGATGGAACAAACATGACAGTGACATGATTGAGTTATTAGTGAACCTTTTTTTTTTTTTTTTTTTACCTTGGACTGAGTCCGGAGCTCTTCTCGGCATTAGACACGCCTCCTCGGCCGTGGTACGCGTCTCGGTCAGACCTCCTCTCTCTCTGTGACGAGGGAGCAGAAACGGAGATGGTGTGTCCGCGAGGCCTGTGTCCGCTAGGCGACAGGGAGCCTGGGTGAGCGCTCGGGAACTCCAGCTTCATCTTCGAGGAAGACATGGATACACTGGGGCCCACACTCTGAGGCCCTGCTGCTCCAATACTCTCCGATTCTCCCGTGGTTTCTCTCTCAGCTGAACCCTGAATCGAAACGCTCTTTCCTTCCACCGGGCTCCTAGACCTGGGCAGATCCCCTGCTCCGGCCCCAGAACTCGTGGCTCTGGCAAAGGCCTCAGGAAGGGTCTGCAGCTCTGGGGAGGAGCTGGATTTGTTCAAAGTCTGCGAGTGAGAGAAGGACAAGTCCGAGTCCGGCGCTCCAGGAGTGGAGAAGGTCAAGGGAGGCTGGTCGATTGGGATGCCTCCCTCGCTCACCTCCTCAAGGGTCGACTTGTCGTCGTCCTGACTGGAGGTAGAGGACGACTGCAGAAAAATGGTGAGAAATGGGAAAGACCTTATAGATCTTTATCAGCTCAAGCTGGTCTGAATTTAAAGTTCACTGGCCACTTTCTAACTAAATGAACGTTCGATCTTTGAAGGATCAGAAGTTACTTCTGGGCCACTTTGCCTAAACGAAAATCGAACCACTTGACAACAGTGGTGCTCCCCTGCAAGATGTTTAATGAATTAAAGTTGACAGGAGAGTACTTGCCCTGAATTTGGATCAGGCTGATGGAAATGAGTTACAGTGTTTTTTTTTCTTTTCCATTAACTTCCCCATCTACACCCGGTGTCTTGTGTCTGAGAACTGATTGCTTTTTTGCACGTATTATACAAACTATCTTCCAATTTTCTACATTGTTCCCCGTTTCTAGTTGACTGTATTATGTTAGTCACGACCAACTCTCACTCCATTATCCAAGATGTCCTTCAAGGGTTGATAGCTAGCAGTGTAGAAGAGTGAAGGCATGTAACTGCTTTCATTCGAATCCCGCTTCATGCCATAGCAGCAAAACACAGTGGGAGGGCAAGACTAGAGCTTAGACTCACACCTCTTGACTCTTGATTTGGTTTGATTTTTTTGAGCATTGCAATTTTCAATTCAATTCAACTCAACAGCACTAAAGTTAAGTGTCTGTATTGGCCAACACTGCTATATTCCCCACAGGATTTAAAGTACTTGTATCAAAAAATAATACTTTGTTGTTGATATTTATTTGTTTTGTTGTTTTTTTTTTAAATGTCAGGTCAAAGCCACAATCGTTTTCCCCCTTGCCAATATTCTACTCCATATTTCAGTCCAGAAGGTGGCAGTATTGCACAAATTGCTTTAAAAAAATCAGAAAGAAGAAGACACAATATGCTTGTAAAATGTGAGTATTTGCAGAAGGTAGAGGTGATTTAGGTACTTGGGTACAATTTCAAAAGTTAAATGCTGACAAAGTTTTAAAAACAATTAATTGAATCGATCAGCATAAAGCGGAATAGATCGCACAGCTCTAGACAAGGGACTGGAGCTCGCAGTCTGATGATTACGGAGCAAAACTTTGGTTTAGCTCAGGTTTTACTGTGTACAAAGCAGTGAACATTTAAAGGTTGGAAGAATTATTTTTTTAAGCTTCAACTTCAACACTAACTACTAGACAAATTTTGGTATGAAAATGAAGCAAACTTTCATTAATGGGATCAGAGCAAAGATTGGATATGATCGGCTTCAAGAGTCTTTTTAAGTCAGAAACTCAACTGGGGTCAATAACGCTACAACTTCCTACTTATTAAACCCCACCCAGTCGACCTTTAGACCCTGCCCTCTGCGCCATCACTCACCCTGCTCAGCATGGTGGTGGTGGAAGGCTTGAACATATCAGCGCTCATAAAAATGGGCTCTGACACCGTAGCCTCCATGTCCATCTGCGGCGACTCGGGGTCCGAATCTGGTGCCTTGTCCCGCACGCCTTCCTCCAGCACTACCACCGAGTCTGTGGAGGAGGCGGAGTCAAAAGACAAAGAAAAGGCCTTAAGGGAGAGCTTAATCTTTTCTGTTAAGACCGAGTGAAAGAAATCAAAATGACAGAAGTATTAAACTAAAGACCGTGACAAACACCCATGCTAGGGACAAACAATTATTAAAGGTTCTCTCAACAAAACACACACATTGTTCCATCAGCGAGACAAGCTGTGAATTACACAAGATTAGACATCGCTTTAACTGAAGAAAAACTCAGACAGATCAAAAACGAGCAACTAGAGGTTTGAGACCAGGTTCATCTTTCCAAAACATGCCTTCAAAACACTTATCTATATATATATATATATTTATATAATGTGTGTGTAAGTCCATATATATATATATATATATATATATTATTCACTCCATTCAGTGCTACAAGCAGCAGACTTCAAGACCAGACCTTGATTAATTTTGGTCGTTAGTTGTTTTGTTTTTTTTCCTAGACATGATGCATCTGAAATTTAATGATCAGGAGAGCTGTTTGGCTTAAGGGCAGAAAATCGTGTTTCAGAATCAGCAGAGGGAAAAAAAAAGGAGTCTGCTGTCTGAAGAATATTTTGTGGAGAAGAAACTTTTTAATTGGCCACATCTGAGAGGACGCACATGGAGTATGTCAACAAGGTCTGAGCTCGAGTGTTGCTTCTCGAGTCACGCTTTCCGAAAAGTGTGAAGGAATGTTGGGTGAAGAGGTGGTGAGCAAATCAGGATCCAGTCCGATGGGTGTTTCTCAATACACGTTCTTGGTTCTGGTCGGCATGCACACACACCGGATCTTCTACTTTCAGATCAGAACAAAATAACTGAAAACTTGTAAATTTGACCTTGTCTCATGTCGAATCTGTTTTTGGTAGCTTTGTCTACATTTCCTGTAAATCTAAGATGCTAAGCTGTGACAAAGGGTAGAGCTGTAGAACTGTTTTGCTCTAAAGATTTGTAGACTGAAATATAAGTGGATGTTTTTTTCTGATCGATTAAGCTTCAAGAGGATGTTTTCAGCCCTATATGTTCCTCAGCCAACATGTTTTTTTGTGGTTAGTTTAATAATGTGCAGTATAAAACTAGCCAAATAATTCAAAAAGTATTGATTTGGCAATAATCCAGCTTTATGCTTGCAAATGTCGCAGGAAACAATTGGTGATGGCAAGAAGCATGGCAGAAATGGAGTACTTTTTAGCAACAAAGAAAAGCAAGCAGGTTCAGTTGGTGAGAAAAAAAAACTACACTACAAAAAGCACTTTTTTTTTTTTTTTAGAAAACTTATCTTTATAATGCTCCCACAGACAACCCTAAAGCAAGAGATATCCATTTTGAAAAGTTTTTACAAAAACATTTTTTGTGAAATCTAGAAGCATTAACCGTCCAAAGAATCCTTGAGGAACTTTAAGGAACTAGTCATTAAGCAAAGTACAGTAGATAGCCAGGGATCTGTGGCAAGTTTACATAACTAATAGAGCTGGAGCGGAAGAAATTATTCAATGATGTATCGCGATTCTTTTGTGTGGCAGTGACTCCAAAAATAAATTAATGATTAATTCATATACAGGGTGATTCACTCGAAAAAGGCCCTGAATATTCTAATAATAATAACTCTTGCTAGGATGAAGCAATCGGCACAAAACAGATGTTCTCCACAATGTATGGAGCAGAGTGAATTTAGGAATATCATGTTCGTCGCGTTGTCGCTTGTTTGCACATTTGCACCTGCACTTTACATACGCTCTTTTGTAAAAAGTGTAGATAGTTCCCTGTTAACTTAAAATGTTAATCAGTCTTGTCCCAGCTAGCCAGCTAATTAGGTATCCAAGCTAGTTAGTTAGTTTTTTGTTAATTGATGTTAATTTATGTTGCATGTAGCACCTTGGTTTCTGGAGGAACGTTGTGATTGTTTCACTGTGTAGTAACTGTATATGGATAAGCGACAATAAAAGCCTCCTTGACTTGACTTGGGAATAAATATGGTGTTCCTGAAGTACCATGTAAGAGTCTTACAGAAGAAGTGATGGGATTTCTGATCCCTTTATGGTAGAGGCCACTTGAAAATGTCGCCAGACTGCTTCATCACAGCGAGATGTGAGTTATTACGCAATATTCAGGGACTCTTTCAAGTGAATCACATTGTATATTTGCAACTGAAGTGGTATGCTCTGAACTATTCCTACAGAACAGCATCCTGTGTTGTGAGAGCAAATTATTTGTTTAGTTTGTTTTGAATTGTAACCAAAAAAAAAAAAAAGTTTTTTATTTATTTATTTATTTATTTATTTATTTATTTATTCTTTTAGAGTTTTAATACTGATCGCGACATGATTTTTTAAAATTATTTTTTTAATAGTCTGAATGGTGAAGTGATCGTTTCGGCGTGTGACATGGCTGTGCAATGAAACACTTGAAATTTCTTATAAGAGAAGTTTTCGTGGATTCTGATCGGGTATTGAGAAACAGCCGATAACCTGATTACAGTTTCAAACCTAGTGGTTAGTTGGACTGATTGGTCCATTGCTGATTCTGATTGGTTGGATTGTTTTCTCCCCCCCCATAACCAGCTCTCTCTCTCTCTCTTGTTAAGTAAGGTTAATAATTAAAAAAAAAAAACATCTAACAAAAATAAAACACTCATGATAAAAGTTACAGGTAAGATATACCTGCCCAGGATATACTCCTATGTAACCTGACTGGCTGAATGGAGGAGCGGAGAAAGCAGAGAGAGCCCACTGCAGCGACACATCCAATAAGAACAGGTCAACGTAAAAAACAAACAAACATACAAACAAACATACAGAACATCCAAAAAGAAAAAAAAAACAAAAAAACAAGGCTGCATGCAGAAATTGGGACGACTCGTACTTTTAAAAACATCAGGACACAGGACAACGCAAGGACACCAAAAGCAAAGAAAACAGACGGTAGCGACGTGACCTTACGGACGGGCTACAATTTACACTGCGGAAATGTCAAGAGCTTCACATGAAAAAGCGTTTCGTAATCTCTGGGACACATTCAGAGGGAACGAACACCTCTTGAAACACACACAACACGAAAGCTTTTATTTCTGCTGAAACTTTCAGTACCTGTGAAAGTGTTACAAATAATAGCACTTACAAAACAAGCCCAGTGTAAAATCGATAACAATCAAAGTTCTATCCAAAAGTTGTTTTTTTTTTCCCAACACAAAGAGCTTTCAAGTCAGCCTGGACTTATGATTGTGCAGAGTATAGAGTAGAAACTCTCTTTATTGCTCTATATAATCCCCTGCGCTACAGTAATGCACTTATCTCAGTGTTTCACTAGTGCTTGGACACCATCATGGTCCTGTGCTTGAAGTCTTCTGTAAATGTCAATTTTTTTTTTTTTTTTACGACATCATTCACCAGGAGTCCCGGTCGTGATGATCGCTTGATCGCTCCTCATAAATACAGGATCAAGACCTGTGTCTCCGTTTACACACTAACTTTACAATTCTTTACAGTTGTACATTACATTTAGATGTAGCTTGAAGGTTCACTTTTTTCATTATACAACTTAAAAAAAAATTTGATCTTCATAAATTTATGCCACTTTATCAACATTATTTAAACATTGTGTTTGTTTGGGAAATTTCTGACTTTCTGATTCTTTTCCTACTTCACTTTACTTGTAAAACTGCAAGTGTCGACTGCAAGTGCCATATAGTAAAAGTATATATATATATAAAAAAAAAAAATTCTATAAATTTTTAAAAATAATTTATAGATATTGATGTTCCTACTTCTTTTACCTTTAATCCACATTTTTTAACGATTTTGTAACTTCTCCAAGTTTATCGGTTTATAATTTCTTTCCTTTTCTTTCATTTCTGTAAACTTTTTAATCATCATTAATTTTCTTTCTAAATTTCTTTTTTTATATATATATTCAAAGATTTTAGTATTTGCCCACAATGATTTCTTTCATTTACAACAGCTTCTCCATGTATTAATTTCCTGTGTTTTTTTTTTTTAAACGTCTCATTTTAGTCATTATAATAACTTGTCGGTTAACTACAGTCAGTTTTAGAGACAACAGCAATAAATGAACTCAAATTATAAAAATAATAATAATTCAATTATTGTAGAAAAAATGTTTTTTTATACTTTCCCCCCCTCTTTTTTAATGATAATAAAGCTTGTAGAAAGGCGTGTACGATGTGTACCCTCACCCGTGTTGGAGCGCTGAATTAGGCTGGGTTTGTTACGGCGCTGGGGGGCATCAGAAGGTCCAGATGAGACTGAAGGAGCATCGGTTTGGGGTTCTCTTACCCCATCCATAGCCATGAGCACACTGGAAAGCTCCTGCAGGGGCATGTTTCCCAGCTCAGAGGAGAATGGACTTGGGGGGTTCTCTAGACACATCAGCCAGCTGGTGTTTCCTGCGCGCGCACACACAAACTTTATTTTGTTAATCATGATTTTGTGCAAATGCTGATTTAGAAGTAGAGTAGAAACTTTTCTTCATGGGTAACGCTACAGGTAACCTCACCAGGCCTTACATTAAAGTTGATCAGCTGCATAATCCATGAAGGACAATCAATAGCTTCTGGGAGGAAAGTTAATGACCAAATTCATTACACTAATCTAATGGGTCAAATTTAAAGCAATGGTTTAGAGGGAAGAAATGCTGAATTAAACCAAATGTAAACCATCCAAAGTATACATTATCCAACATTTGATGTCCGATGTTTGGAATGTAGGATCATCTTTTGCATTATATTGACTATTTGACTATTTTCCTGAGCCTCAGGTCTGACTCTCTAAAGGTTTACAGGCAGTACTAAAAATATAAAAATATTCTTATATAAATAATCTTCAACCATACTTGGGATAAAAAAGAAAATTTTTGCTTGAAGGATTAGATGTCATTCTCAATTTCAGAGAAGCATGAGCATGTTCAACTGCTTAATTGGCACTTATTAAGGCTAATTCATATGGCCCCTAAGGCTACCCAAAGCCTCTTCTCTCTCGACAGCAGTTCTGTTTGTGTGCAATTAAAAACATCACATTGTGTATCTGGCGCCTGGTCCTCGGTTGTCCATACTTGGGTGGTTTGACCTGGTACTCGCTTTTACATACTTGGGGGGGCTTGGCATGGTCATCACTTGTCCATACTTGGGGGGGGCTTGGCATGGTACTTAGGTGTCCATACTTGGGTGGTTTGACCTGGTACTCACTTGTCCATTCTTGGGGGCTTAACCTGGTACTCGCTTAACCATACTTGGGGGCTTGGCACGGTACTCACTTGTACATACTTGGGGGCTTAACCTGGTACTCACTTGTACATACTTGGGGGCTCGGCCTGGTACTCATTTGTCCGCACTAGGGGCTGAGCTAGGACTCGCTTATGTGTACTGAGGGGTTGATCTGATACTCATTTTTACATACTGGGAGACTTGTCTACTTGGCTATATTGAGTTTAATGTAAGACTTGTCTAGCTGTATTTGTTGCTTGATTCTGGACTTTGCAACTTGGGAGTGGTCTTGGACTTTTATCTCGGTACTTGGTTAAAGACTTTATAGTTAAGGCTTGAGCTGGGATTTGTTGGCTATAGTAGGGGTTTAATCCTGCATTTGACTGTTCTTGAAGTTTGTGAATTTCTCCATCTAGACCCGATCTTAAGATTTCTGTTGTTACCTTTTTAGATTTCTTTATTAGGAGCGTGACTTGAAATTTGTTGACTTATTATTATTACTTATGTTGTAGCTATTATTATTATTATTAGTGTTATTATACAATATATTTTAAAAGTGTAGCAGAGATAAGATTGTGGAGGTATCCAAGTTTACTGCACATGTCCATTTGTACACACACACACACACGTGTCACGGTTTAGTGCAGTTTTTCTTACTGCCTTCACCAATACGTCAGGAGAAACCAGATGCTGAGAACTTGAATGTGCACACACAGCTTTTAATCACATGATCACACACTCGAGCTGAGAGAGACAATACCACAGAGATGCTTGATCACATGGTCAAACAGAAAGAAAAACAAACACACCCACACAAAACTGTATATTGCAGAATGTGTGAGGAGACGGAGAAGAACTGTATGTATGGGAAATCTAGACAGAAATTACTGTGTGCATAACTGTGTGTGTGTGTGTGTAGAGGTAAAACAAAAAAATGCTGTGTGAAGGGGGGCGGGGGGGCATTGATTAACATTTCCTCTTTAAAAAAAAGCAGAGTGTGTAAAGAGAGAAACAGCAAGAGAGAGAGAGATGGCAGAGATGAATAAAAGGCAGGAAAAAAAATGATAAAATACTGAAACTGAAGACTCCTTCCATAAAATCATAAAGCAATAATGCTCAAACAACACTCACTGACCTGATGGTCTGCGTATATAGATCTGAGCCCAGCCCTGCGTTAGCACGGGCACAAACTCGGCCAGGCCGCTCTTGTCCCGGAGGGGCGGAGCCACGTACGAGGAGGAAGAGGAGGAGCACTGAGGGAACTCGTCGTCTCCCCGGGGGCAGCTCAGGCTATCCAGGGGGGCACCGAACTCCCCCTCAGAGGGAGAAACCAGGGGACTGAGACTCTGCACCGCTCCTGCACGCAGGGCATGACCGCCTGAGAGCACACACACACACACACACACACACACACACACACGTGTATATATACAAACACGTTCATACACAGTAAGAAAGAGGAAGTGATATAATCAGACAAAATCTAAAACCTCCGCAGACTTTTCAGTATTTATACTGAATTACAGTCAGTTTGTGTGTGTGTGTGTGTGTGTGTGTGTGTGTGTGTGTGTGTGCAAGTGTGTTACCAGACATCGAGCGCACTCGGATGCGTGTCGCTCGGCTCAGCTGCTGGCTCGACTGAGATTCCAGTTTGGCCGGAGCTTCCTTCGTTTGCCTGGTGTGTAGAGTCGGGTCTGACCTGCAGAGTACACGCGCACACACACACACACACAGACACACACACACACACGTATATATAAAATGTAAAATTCCTTTCTGCCTTTGCGTGTGCTTGTATATATGTGTGTGTGTGTCTGTGTTACCGAGTCATCTCTCCTCCCACTGGTCTCTCGGCCGTGTCCAGGCCCAGTAAGGTCTGGGTGCGCGCGCCGCCACTGGTTGTTATGGTAACCAGCTTGTTACCCACCAGCCAGGTCATGCTGGGGCCGCCAGCCAATAAGAACTCGGCGATGGGAGACCTGTAGAGAGAGACAGAGAGGGACAATAAGAGACACTGCAGCTGTTGTCACGCACGCATGAATGCATGCTTAACCACACACACACACACACACACACACACACACACACACACCTCTTGGGTAGAGCGGAGAAGTTAGAGAAGACGTAGCGCGCCATCATGTCCAGGCAGGTCTCCGTGAGCTCCAGGTGGACCGTCTTCAGCGCGTCGTCCGCCTGCATCACGGCGTTCTCGTCAGCCGAGCCCAGACTGCATGTCGTTGTGGACGTCTGCATCCTACACACACACACACACACACACACACACACACACACACACACACAGTGAAGCTCTAATATTTTACAGTCCTACTTTAATTTAGATTCATATTTATATATTCTAATTTCTTGTCGAGCACTTACCACATGCACACACACACACACACACACACACACACAGAGTGAGTAAAAACACACACTAGCGATGCTTCATGATACACAACCTCGGATAACGATATTTTATAAAACGTGATTATTGTACAAGAAGATTTTCTTAACGTTCTCTGTAGAACAAACATGTTGAACAAAGACAGCGAACACGACAGGGGTTTTGTATCCACCATGTCTATGGTCATCCACCCTACAGTCCATGTCCTGATAAATATTCATGCAGCTCACCACGGCTCACTGGAACTCTAAGTCTAACTGCAGCATGCTGTCCTTTGCGTCTTATGTCCGTCTGTCCTCGGCTTTGATGTTGCAGGACGTCCGTTTCAACATCAAGTTTAACGATGATGATCAACAGTGAACTTTGACACCCAATGGTGTGTGTGTGCACGTATTTGACCGCGGGTTCATTTTAAACCTAACAAGTTTAAACGCATTTCGATGGAATCTGCAGTTTGATTTAAAAACTAATACCATGATCAATGTCAGATCAATAACATGTTGGTAAAAAAAATATATATACACATATATAATTTATTTACGGTTTACTTAAATTTTAGTAGCTAGCTAACGTAAAACTCAATCGGAAAATGTAAACTACAAATGTAACAACATAAAAACTAAAACAAAACTAAATGTACAAAGAATACGTATTTATAAATAATATGTATTTTTAGCCGATCGCATGAAACAATCAGGAAACTTTCACATTTGTTCCACAGAGAGACGTCACACTACTGTGGAAATTTGCAGTGAACATTGTTCGAGTTTAACAAACAAAATTTGTGCTTTTGGTGTAAAATTGACATCACTATAATCACCCACCACCACTACACACCCCTCGCCATGATCTCTACATCTATGTTCAAAGTTAGCAAATATTAAACCTGTGCAATCAAATGAAAACTGGGACTTGGTGTCTGAAAACGCAAAACTGTCACAATGATACGGACAGACGTCTAATATCCCATGATGGACGCTTGTCTGTATAATCCGTCCTTCCGTTCAGGTTTATAGTGAACATTTAACTGTTATAAAAAGCTATGAAGCAGATTTAACCGGTTCCAAAATTATTGGCACCCTTGGTAAAGTTGCGTGGAAAAAAAAAAAAAAAAAAAGCTCCTTTATCTTCATTGGAAACTGAAAATAAAAATATTCTTATTCTAAAGAATTAAAAACCAAGAGCGACGATATATTTGTGCACCGTCTGAACCATCATTTCAGGCCATTTTCTACGCTATATTTTGGTAAACAGGTTTTTTTTCCTACCAAACTGTCGAGGTGCATTTGAATGTTTGCTGTGACTTGAAAATTTGCTTTTTAAATGAAAACAAAAACGATATTTATAAAGACATCTGGATATCAATATCTGATTTCTGACTAATCCATTGAGGCTTATTAAAATTCGACACGAGGCTCCTGTTAAAAACACCAAGTCCCAGCTTTTGTTTATTCATTTAATCCACACACACACACACACA